>BLXL01010703.1:0-12924 GCA_023170135.1 Acarapis woodi
TTTAATAATTCGTTTTAAGAATTGAATAATTTTATGAATTCTTTTTAATTACAATTCGTAAGATATATTTGTGAAGAATATTAATTTTAAACATTTCTAATTTAAAAAATTACATAGAAAAATTTATTTGAAATTTCATTTTGTTTTTAGTTGTAAAAATTAGTGACAATGAAAATAAGGTTTCTCAAAACATGAGGATGCAAAGACAGAAAGACAAAATTAAGTCGAATGAATCCTTTCACATTTCATGATGATTCTAATAGTTTGTAAATTGTTTTAATAAAGAAATTTATTTTTAATAAATATTATTTAAGTCATCTGTGAAAGAACTAATTGAAAAAACATTATGCATAAGCTCCGAGCATAAATAAGAGATAAAAGAAAAGTAAAAAAATTTATTTTCAAAAAAAAAAAAAATAATAAATACTCATTAAATCAAAAAATATATTATTTATTTGCAAATCATGAAAAAGCAAGACTACTTAATTCGAAGTATTTTATTGCTATTTTATTATAATAGACTACAAAATTTTTGAATATTCCAAATTTCAGAATTAATTAATGGTCTGAAACAATTTCATCTGTTCTTTTTAATTTTAATGAAACAAAATTTAGCTTTTATTTTAAAAAAAATGAAAATTTTTCGATGTACTGAATTTTTAATTTTATAGAAATATATTTCAGCACTCTTGGTCAATAAAATACGAAGATGATGTTTGATAATTCATCATCGAATTTGTTGTCACATAGCTATTAGTTGTATGGAAAGAATAAATATAAAGATAATTCGTGTTGATTTCTAATATTTAATGAAATATATAACTCATAGAAAAAAAAATTATAAAAAATGGTGATGAAAATAAAACGTTTAATTTTTTTGATTTATTATATTTTAAAAATCAATTTCTGCAACAAGTGAAATTAAAATAAATCAACTATGAATTTATATATTTTTTTTCATTTTTAATAAAATCCTAATATTTATATTTACATAATTAAAAAATTGAAAATAAATGTGAAACGTATGCGAAAATTCTATTCTCAAGAAAAAATTGAAACGATTAGTATTAAACGTCAACAAAGCATGTATTGATAGCTTAACACAATTATAAATTATAATAAGTATAAATCAATCATCACAATTTAGAAAATATTTCAAAAATTTTTACGAATAAAAAAAAATTATTACCCTTATAAAATACGAATAAAATAATCGATAAGTTAAAAAAAATTAAATTCACATCAAAAAAAGACAGAAAACATACGAAGACCCTTATGTGAAGTGTTTTATGGAAAAAAATTTGATTTTTAAATAAATTTTTTATTCGAGCTGATCTTCAGGAGCAAAGAATAAAAAGTAAATTTGTTAGGTGTATGTTTTTTAAAAAATATAATTTAAAGAGTCATAACTTAAAGCCTCAATTTGATAGATTGTATTTGCTTAATTCTGATATTTAATTGTATGAATTAAGTCAAAAATTTAAATGAACAGTTTATTCTCTTCAATTTTTATTTTACTAGAAAGTTTCAAAATTTAAAGATGACCAGCATTGAAAATTGATTTCTGTTCACAAATTATTGAACTTTCAAATTATGTTTTTCATGTTTTTTTTTTGTTCATCTTTCGAAAACCGTTTTCCATTAATGTTATCGCTTTTCGAATCTAATTGTTTTTTTCTCGATATTTTGAAAACTTGAAGTTCAAATACAATTATTATTGTCTGTTAAAGCGTATTTTTAAGAACATAAATTATAAAAAAAAAACTTTTACTCCTCTAATCTCATTGTCTTCAGTTTTGATTATCCAAAATACTTTTTTTCTAATGCTATTTCTAATGAAATTAGTCTAATGCAATAAACAAAAACCATTTAGCAAATCATTTTATTCAAATCTTAAGCTAAAATTTTGAAAAATTAGTCAAATCATCTTTAAGCGATTTTTCTAACGCTCAAAAATTGCTGAATTCATTTTTTACCTTCTTTAAGTCCTTTTTCAAACGTCTAATGTATTTTTGAATGTTTTTTCAAAAAATTCGTTTAATTTTTTTTATTCATTTCTTTTATTATTATTATAGCATTTCAATTTTTGATTTTTTAATCAATGATGTTTTCAAAAAGTTTAATTATAATTATTATTGCTAATTTTTTTTGAGAGAAAAAAAAAATTAATTTTAATTCACATTTTATATTTGTTTACACTTAAATAAAAACAACCATCCTTAAAGTTTCATTTCCAAGTATGCTATACTTAATAATAAAGAGAATTACTTAAATTGCACTTTAGAAATGTAAATGAGTCAGTATGTTAAACAACTAAGTCCCAACAAAAAAAAAAAAAACTTTCAATTCAATGTCTTTACTTAAAGATTTAATCGACTAAAAGTAATGAATAGTTAGAAATAGAATTTTTAAGCAACTCAGACCAGATAAATTCGGGTTTCAAATAAAATTGAAATTTTTGAAACTGGACCAAAAAAAATTCACTTTTTATATGAATAAATGATGTGAAATCCGAAACAATATATATCGTATGCTATTAAATACACAAAATATTTTACTTGAAGCCTCTTTGACTACATTTATTCATTTAAACTCACAAAAACCAGTTTTTTAAAATGCGATTCGAGATTGAAATAGTAAAATTATTCTTGTGAATATATGCTGCCTTGTATTTTTTTAATTTTTAGACTAACTAAAGTGGTTAATATTTATTGTTTTTTTTATGAAAAGTTTCAGTAATAATTTTGTTGAAATGAAGATGGTTATATAACAAACAATAAATGTATTGATTTCAGAAAAATAAAAAATTTAGCTTGATTTTCTAAATATTTGAATCTTAAATAAATTTTTTTTTTTATATAAAATTTAAATATTCAGATTATTATATAAAAATGAAATGATTTTTTCAAACTAAAGTAAAATGAACATTTCTTTTATTTTTACAATAAAAATTAAAAAGAAAATTCATTAGCTATGAATTTATTTCAAAATTTTATTTCAAAGAATTTTCAATAGTGATATTTCATAATCAAAAAAAAATAAAGTCTATGAAGAAATTTAAAAAAAAATTTGGCCTAAATTCAATGCAAAAAGTAAAAGAGAAACATTAGGTCAGTGACACAAGCTAAAATAGTTTTTTCCTAACTATTTAGATATGATGATGATAACAAAAAATGGTAAAAGTGTTTTTTCAAAAAAGATGTTAATCTTAGTAATTTTCTTTCAAAACAACCTAATCTTTATTCCTTTTTGCTTAGGGCTCGTTTTTAATTTTTTTTCCAATAAAAGCTCGATAAGAATTTGGTTGAAACTTTATTCCAAAAAAGTTGTGAAGTTTTATACAAGCGAATATTTTACTAATCTAAATTACATTATAGGCATTCAAACTTCATAATACTAATTCACTAACATCGAAATTGATCAAAAGTTCAAAGGTTAATGATTTTCAAAGTTCAGATAAGAAGGTAAATTTTTTTAATCTTATGAAAAGATAAACTTTATTCATAGATATACTTTCACTATCAATTTATCAATCTTTTGTGCATCCATGATGAACTAGTTTTTAGAGCTCTAAAAAATTTATAAATGTGCACAAAGTTCCAAATACCTTTTTAAAAATCAGAAATTCAAAATGTTAATTTTTTATACCTAATATTTTACTGTTTATTCAATAATTTTTTCCAAACAAATCGGATTTATAAGGCACTTAAAAATAATAATTTGACTTTTTTCCAAGATATTCTAAAAATTTTCATTAATTTTTTATAATCCTAATCGAATGTTTTCTCAGGTGAACTTAAATTGTTAAGCAATGAAAATTCGACACATAAAAAATTTTTAGATAAAATCAAGAAAAGTGCATTATAATGAAAAAAGTTATCAAACTAATTTACCTTTTCTAATCTGTTTAAAAAAACACTTAAAATCAACCCTTTCTACAGAAAAAAAAATCTTCAATTATTATAAATTTTTAGAAATTCAAAAAAAAATTTTGAATAAAATCTCTTTCAAAATTTATTGTAATGACATTTAAAACCAACATTCAAATTTTAATCGACAACATTTTTAAAGTAAAAAGAAACTTATTAAGAAAACAAGATTATTTTTTGATAAAAATTAAAAGAATTTTCAATCAACTGACCGGAATAAAGTAAAAAATATAAAGGTCAACCTGTTTTTAGTTCTCTTGGGCAGTTAAAGTCGAAAAATTAAGCCTGTTTCAATGAATTTTAAGTTAATTGTGGATTTTAAAAAAAAATCGTGTGTGGACAAGTTTAAAATATTTTTTTTAACTCGTAATACAGTTCAACCAGAATTCTTTTTGTTCATTCGATCACTTAATTGATCTTGATTTTCATTTGAATTTTTTTTTTCTTGGAAAAAAAATTATAGTAAAAAAATTTTCTTTTAGACAAAAAAATGAACTTGAATTCTGATCGATATGACAACAAAATGTATCAAAAAAGATCATCTTATTATTGAATAGTAAACAAAAAAAAATTGACCTTAACCTGTTTTCTTTTTTGACCGAATAAATGCTATTATTTATTTTATTTATAAATTCTCATTTGCCAAATTTAAAATTGATAAAAAAGAGAATAAACATAATTAAGTTTAATATAAAATGCTAATTTTATTTGAATTGCTATACACATTTTATTCCTCATTTTAAAAAAAAAATGTAAATTGCTAAGATTCTAAAACATCCTCAAAGGGTTAAAATAACAAAATTAATTTACTGAAATCATTTATATAATTCAAATTATCGATTACTTTATTCGCCATCATTACGCACCAATCATATTTATAATACTTTTATTGTATATCTGATATCGTGATTCTTAGAATCAAATAAATAGTAATTATTTCTTATAAATTTGATTCAACCAGATTTATTATTTCGATTAAAAGAAATTGTTTTTCAAAGTTGGTTTGTATATTCAAATTTAAATTAAAAAAATTTAAATTGAAAAAAAAAATTTGATCTCAGGGAAGGCTATTTTATTTTTGTAATTTTAAATATCATTATTATAAATAATTTAGAAGAATGAGTAGTTTAAGCGTAAATAAATTTTAAAGTTAAATTAGCCTTCTTCAGGAGCGAATTTTTGAAATGATTTAAAGCAAAAATCATTTGCTAAATTGATTGCCGAAATTTTTAAGAGATTACTTAATTGAGCGTTTAATTTTAAATTGTTTTCACAAATATCATAACCTAGAAAATTTTTACTAAAGGCACGTGGTCTTATTCAGAATTAAAAAAAATCAATTCACATAAATAGTTAATTTTTCTTTTCTTTAAGAGTCTAATTCGATCCACAAGTGTAATTTTTTTTATTAAAACAATCATTATGAAAAAAGAAAAAGTAAGTTGCTTTTTTCGAAGTGAAAAACAATATACTAAATAGTTACAGTAAAAATAACTCAAGATAAGAAAAATCTTTAAAAGATCAATTTAAATTTAAGCAGATTAGATAATTTATCTAAGATTTCAAGAATGAAAGTGTTTTGAACTTTTAAAATCATCATCTTTAGATCAGACCTATTTTTTTCCCAAAATTAGAAATAAACAGATTAAATTTAGTCTTAATTTATAAAAAATTATCTGTTGCAAGAAATCAAATAAAATTACTCAGATTCAATGAAAACTAATCAAATAATTTTTAACGAACAATATTTCACATGAAAACATAATTTAATTTTTTTTCTAATAATTATTTGACGTTCATTTTTTCAAAAAAAATTTTAGAAAAATTTAAACGAAACAAGAAAATTTGTAAAATAAAAAAATCATAATTCATAAGTTAAAAGTATGAAGATAGCTTAAAATTTATGGAACAAGCATTTTTTTTTAAAGATATTGTTAGGATAAATTCACAAAGCAATAAAATTAAAACTTACATAAAAAATATCGAGCTAAATTAATCAAACTCCATAAAGCAGAATGCAACTGTTTTTGATCATCAGGTAAAGTTACTGACTGACGATCAGGTAAGGCGAGTTGACTTAATTTAAGAAACCATTGTTTGATCGTATTATAATCTGGGTTTGTATTAATCACATTATTTGTAATGCTATTATCATCGAGAGTGTAAGTAGGCATATCATCTTTGCTGGTTTTTGAATTGCCGAGCAATAAATTTGTGAAAATATTTCCAAGACCATTCGATTTTTCGTGTTCATTATCATTTGGATTTTTTCGGGCATGTTGAAGGGCTGTATTCAGAATTGTTTTCAAAGCAGCTGCCATTAGAACAGTTTTGTTTCCAACAAATTCACCTGTTTGTGTATTCATTGTCAACGCTTTATTATTCGTACCCAATCGTTCTTGCAATTCATTCAGAGCAGAAAGGCTAGTTAATAATTTAGATTTTGTAAGAATATGCAAAGCTTTGACCAATTTGGCATTTTGAAATGGTAATTTATTGACATCTAATTTACTTAATTGCTGTAATAATTTGATAAACTCTCGAATACCTGTACCGTGATAATTACTTATTTGACTAAGTCTCCTCGCAACTGATGAATGACTGCGTTCGCTAACTTTTCGTTCTGAGATGTTTAATGCGTTCCGTTGTATTGAAGTTATACTATTATGTAAATTTTTTAAATTTGCTGATTTATTAGCTTGCCAATTACCAAATTTATGAATAATACTACTAGCAAAATGACAATCCACACGATAAAAAACATCGTACACAAATAGAAACACTAAATTGATCTTAAGAAGGATTAGTATGTTTGGCTTCATTATTATACTTTATTTTCTAATTTATATCCAACTATCTTAATTATTACTATAAAGAAGTCGACTGAAAAAATTATGTGCTAATCAGATTACAAATTTTTATGAATTTACACTTTAAGCTTTCTGAAAAGCATCATTTTGATTCTAGCTAAATTTCGAAAGTGAAAAAACAAAAAAACAAACAAAAAAAAATTTCATTTATTTTATTCAATAATAATTGATTTAGCAAACTCACTAATTTCAATCGTAAATATTTCAATTAATTCTTCTAAAATAATAATACTTGAACAATTTTCAAACGACATCATATTAGACATTATCCTACAAGCGACAATTTTTAGAACTCATTTATATGAAATTAGCTATAGACCGGAAATGAATGCACCCATTTTGAACAAAAATGAATCAAGCGCTTTATGTAAATTAGCCTCAATTGAATTTTGATCATAATTTATGTTTATTTATTTTGAGAAAACGATAATAATACAAGTGTGATCAAATAATAATTTGATTATTCCGATTTGAACTTCATTTTTTATCACTTTTTCACATCAGTAAAGGTGAGATTTAAATTCGCGATTTTTTTTCCCTCAAAATTTGAAAAAAAAAGCAACTTGGAATAGATAAAAAGATGTTTATTTAATTGTAAATGATTGAAATATAAATGCAAATCATGGATCGTATAACATGTAGCACATAATTTTTTTTTCATTTATTTATAAAAATTGAATTGCACAACTAAAAAACAAATAAGATAATTGATTCGAAAGATGTTATTGAATTAAATTTTAATTTGCTAACAATGACCCATTGACCTGCTAATATAAATCGGTTCACGTGCCTTACAAAGCATATATTATTATCGCACCAGTACCAAAAATGTCTAAACTTGAATAAATGAAATAACTTGCACATAAAACTTGAAAATCGATCATAAAGTTGATCGGTAAATTTATAACTACTTTATTTTATAAAATCGTTGTCAGTATTGAATCACCGGATTTCAATTTCAAAAAAATAAAAAAAAAAAATTGGGAAAAAACAACCATCTCAATTCACTGACCAACATTTAGCTAAAGCCACTCTCTCTCTCTTAATCTGACAATTCATTTTTAGTTAAACATTTTTTAGTACTACCAGTTCGTTAAGTCTGATCAGTTCGACTTACTTTTGAACAACTACAATATTCACTAACGAACCAGGTTAGCTAAATGTGTGTATATAAAAAGATGCTTTATTTTACATATATATATAACACAAAAAAACGAAAGAGAATAGGTACGACCTTTATTCTCTCTTTTTTTTCTGTATCAACTTTATTAAAGAGGAACATTCGAAGTGATGCCTTCTTTTAGCTTTGATTTTTCCCTTCTTCAACTTTTTCTTAAGAAAGCAACCCAGATGAAACTGGTAAGCGACGTTAAAAAAAGGTTTCTATGCTTTAGCAAATGTAAAAAAATAATATCAATCCAAGTTCTAAACAAGTAATAACGCCTTGTCACAATAAAGATCTAAAAATAAGAAGGTAAACTAATGATTTGTATAATTTTTTTTGAACGAAGGTTTATTTATTTCTTATTAATATAATATAAAAAAAATAATGCGCTTGATACATTGGTACTTAAACTTCTGAATGATCCTAATTTTTATTAGTCTAAAAAAATAAAAAAGAATTTATTCATTTTATGTTTCAATTCACTTTTTTAATTACATGCATAATTAATCCTTTTACAATATTTATTGAAAAAAATTCCGATTCATATGTTTATTTTCCAATAAGTTTCATTTCAATGAAAAATTGATAAAACGTTTTAGTAGATCCATTCGAAATAAATTTAAATAAAATTTCTAACATCAATTGAATAATAATCAAGATACTGTATAATTTCACTTGAACATTTTTTGTCGATTACATCTTCAGGAAAAAAGTCGCAAGGAATAAAATTGTAACAGATTTAAATAAACGTAAAATATAAGATTATATAATGCAAATATTTTAAATTTAAATTTTATCTTCTAGACTAACTTTCAAGCAAGCAAATACTCCATCTTTTATTTAAAAATCAAATTTTCTCATTATAAATTGAAAATTGTTAATCAATTAATGAAAAATTTTAGTCTGGCATAGTGTGAAAAAATTTCCAAAAAAAAAAATTAGATTTCAAATATGATATGACGTAAAAATTTTATATTTTGTTTACAAATTCATGAAATAAATTACGAAAGTTTTTAAAAGACTTTACTTATTTATATCGAAATTTATAGTTTCAAAAAAGAGTTATTTTATGCTTAGAAAATAATTTAATTATCTCACTTATAAAAAATACTTTATGCAAAAAATATTTTTTACTCATGAAATTGAATTTCGATCAATTCTTATTCAAGTATCATTTCTTTTCAATGTTTGTTCATAGACCGCAAAAACAATCTTGTATACATTATGATTATTTTTTAGTTTTAATGCGAGTAACCAATTCAAAAAAGAGCGAGAATATTAAATTAATGTTGAAAATTAGCGATCATTATAATTTACAAATCATTTTGTTTGTATTATTAAATAAAATAAGTTTCAAATTTTATGTGTATAGATTGCAAATTGATTATCATTCGATTCTGTAATTAGAGAAATCTAAAAAATGATTTCAAAGAAATTTTCTTGCAGACTTACTTATTTTCACACAAAAAAGTGATAGACAAAATATAATAAAGTATTAACAATTTTCTTTTTTTAAAGCAAAGCATCCATAAAATAAAATGAAATGAGAGTATATAAAATATCAATTTAAATAATATGACAAATCAAACTCATCAGTCGATTTTAAATAATTATAAAAATAAAGCGTGTGATCAAAAAAATCCAGGCTCAAAATTACAAATTGTTTAAAAAAATATAAAAAGAAAAAAAGATTAAATTACAAAATTCGTTCGAAGCATCTCTATGCATGAATTACAAAATTAATTAGTATCAAAATTAAATTATGAAGTTTGTATCTCTTAATATATAATGTGTGAATTGGCATTTAAGTTGCATTAATTTAATCTTCATTTTTTCAATCTCAAAAACTATTAATTTAATTTGATCCTTTGATACGTTTCAATGTTTTCGCGTCAACTTCACCATAATATTTTTCACATCCCTGAAAATTTTCGAAGATAAAAAAATAACATTATGAAATAAGGTCGAAACATTGATTTTTAAATTCAAACTTGCCTGAACATTTTCAGCATCATCACATTGTAAAGTGTCGACGTTAAATACAGTTCCGAAGCTACATCCCTATAAAACAAACAAGTAAAATAGTTAAAAAGTTATAATTAAATTTATATATTCTAAAACTTACGTAAGGACGAGCTACTTGCTCAATGCAAACATAAAATTTACGACAGTCTGTTGGATGTGCATGTCTTGTGTAATGTCCTGGTTGGTCATTTTCAGCATTTTCCGGACATACAAATCCTTCTGCAACTTCCAATTGATCACAACGTTCAACAAGATCAGCCCACACACAGACACGCTATTTTTCATCAAAAAGATATTAAGCTAGTTTCAAAAATTCTTTAAATTCTTTAATTCTTAAAAATTTTCACTAAAATTGTTTAAAAGATTTTTATTTACCTGATCGGCATCATAAGCTAATCCTGGTGGACATTCATATTTACCTTTGAAGTAATAAATTTTTCTATGGTGTTAAATTTTTCTAAATCATATATTCAACTAATTAAACTCACTAGCTTCTCCATTCCAACAAGAATAAAATGTGCGACAATTTGAACTATGTGGAAATATACCGTACAAACGTGGACAATTAGGAGTTGAGATTGGAGGCTCTGTGATTCAAATGAAGTAATTAATAAAATTATTTCGAAAAGATTTGATTCAAAATATTAAATGTATGAATTTCAGTGATTTCAAAATTTTTATTTGAATTAGTCAATCGATGAAAAATTTAAAATAGATTAAAAAAAAATATTAAGATTACCTAAATCAGTACGATCACCACAATCTACAGAAAATGGATATCCACAACTTAAAAAGTAAAAAAAATGAATTAAAATATAAGATCAATATCAAAATATAATAAATAATGAAAGAAAACAAACTTTTCTCGAGTTGAATCTGAATCATCAAATACAAGTCCATTACCGCAAATTTTTAAAGTAGCTGTACCATTTTCACAACTATAATATTTGTCGCAAGACTTATGATGTGGGAAAAATCCGAATCTTTTGCAGAAACAAACAACAATTTTATTGAAATGACCAAACCCTAAATTTTATTCATATTTACCTTTCAGGACAATTATAATCAACTCGAACACCTAAAACAGATGCCGCATTCGCTGTAGGTGGAGTATTTACTGATACAGGAGACTGAGGTCTAGATGGTCTCGAAGGTGCTGATTGAGCAGCGGTCTGAGGTGCAGGTGCAGCACGTCCTTCCGCAGGTGATCCTTGTAAATTTGATGGTTGAAATTGAAATTGTGGTCTTTGACAGTTGACAACTAATTTTTTTTATCGATTATTGCCAAAATTAAAAAAAAAAAATTTTTAAAAGATTTCAAATTATGAACTTTATTGGTATTAAAGTAGAGTGTTTAAATGAATGATATGTACCTGTTAATGAAAGTACTAATAGTACAAAACGTAAAACAAACATATTGATCCTATTTAAGAGAACTAATTTTCGAAAAAAAAAAAAAAACACAAAAATAAATTACAAAAATTAAAAATTGATAAAAATTTTCAAGGATGAAAAATTCGCATTTTTTGAACTGAAAATAAATTTTATATTTTGTTTGTAATCGAACTTACTTTCAAAAAAAAAAATAAATTAAATTTGAATTATATGAACGAAAAAAAATAATTTTTTTAAATTGCCCGGTGCTCTGCCTGGCGATTGAATGGTTAATCGAAGAAAATGTAGCTGGTTTTAATAAGCAAATTTTTATTAAACATAAAAATATGAACGCATAAAAGTGAACGTTTTAATCCAAGCACATATCAACTACCTGTTTTATGCAGAACATCTTAAATGCATAAAAATACAAAGTTAAGGGTTGTATAACGAGAGTTCGTATGTATGGTTGGTATGATCGAAATGTAGCTTTGATTATTTAGTTCACTATTTACTATCATTAAATTAGATACACCTCATTCTAGTTAGCAATCACAATTGTATAAGCTTAATACTAAAAAGTAAAAGAGAAGGTAAAAACTGAGTTCAATTTGTGTTAAAAGAGGCTTGTTTTTTAAACATTTGTCCATAAAAATTTTTCAAATAAGCCAAACAAGAAAACTGATTAAAAAGTAAGGTTCAATGTATGCTTTGATTTATAAAATTACTATTAATGATAATTGAATATACAAATCTTGACTACTAAATCTCCACTCTTTCTTTCTCTATCTAAACGACAGATATTTCGTTTATACAATTGAAACTTAGAACCATTTGTATGAAAAGTTCATTTATTAGAAAATATTTAAAAAAAAATTTAAAGAAATTTTTTGAATATGTTTAAAAGAGAGAAAAACCAGATGGTAAATGTATCTACAGAACACTTTGCTCTTGTTTTAATAAACACAATTTGATAACACACATTCCAATTTCGAGCATTAATCCAAAATCCTTTTTTAGAACACATACTTAATTTTCAGCATATATGTTCTCTCTCTTAATTTCATTTTTGGATATCTAGGTATGAAGATTGGCTAACTTGAACAAGGTTGGTTTTAAACTGTTTGCTTATTTGTCAAAATTTAAGTTCTGCGCTACGTACACAAAATCGATGTCTGACTCCAAACTTTTAACAAAATATTCTTGACTAATCAAATGAATTTTCGATGAATCTAAATATTTTACATTGATCGAAATGGTGATTTATAGTTTGTCGAGTAATGAAAAAAATTGAGAATTTATTCCATTAATTGTTATTTTAATTTTAAATAATTCTAAAATACGATAAGTGTTATGTTTAAAAAAAACTTTGGTCAATAAAACGAAAGCGAAAAGACAAAAAAAAATTTCAAAATCATTGCAATTACAAATTTGAATTTGATGTCCTATAATAATTAAAACTTATTAACTTAATAAAAAGTGAAATCTAGCTTTATTTCTCAAGTTTTTTAATTGGCTCATTGATTTGAATTGATACAAGTTTTTACATATATATGATTTT
>BLXL01010704.1:0-19754 GCA_023170135.1 Acarapis woodi
TATTAATTTATCTGAGTATTTTCTCGATATTCTTACATGCATTGCTTGCATTGATCATCCTTACTATGAATTATATTCATATCTATAGTCAATTAGTTTTACCGTTTCAATATCAAATTGCTAAAAGTACAAAATCTACATGTTTTTTGAGAATTTTAAAAAGTGAATTTTGTTAGATTTTAACCCATTAAAAAGTTTCTTTTTTTTTTAAATCAAATGTATTTTTTTTATAAAAATAATTTAAAATTTGCATTCGCAAAAATTTCACAGTTTTCAATTCTTAATTAAACTTTACCTGAATTTTTTTTTCAATATTAATAATAATTATGCTTCAATTTTATTTTTTTTACATATAAAAATACATTCAAATAGTAAATCTCTTGCGAAAGGGTTTTTTTTTCTATTTTTGAATTTTTTTCAAAATTTTTTTATAATAAGACTGATAATGTGTTTCATTTTTAAATTCTAGTAATTTTTTAATATTAGCTAATTATTAAGCCAAAAATGAAAAAATTCAGAAATAAAAAAAAACAGATTATCTTTTATGTTGCAAATTATTGAATAAAAAAAATGTAAAAATATAAATTTTTCTATTAAAATTATTTGCAAATTATAATAAATTCTTTATTAAAAGTTTATATGAATCATAAAACTAGAAATTTTTGAAAAATTAAAGTCAATGCATTAAAAAAAAAATTAATTAGTTTATAAAAAGAATCAAATGCTCGAATTTAGCTTGGTTTGAATCGAATGGATTGTTTGAGTTTCTAGATAATTTGCCTCACTAAAAATTAAAAAGTAAATTTATAAAATATACTGTAAAATAAATTGATAACGAAACGTTTAAGCAAATTTTTTCAGAATTTAGATACAAAGTCTTTAATAATTTAATCAGCAAATGATTTATTGTTTCAAGTAATATCGATTCAACGTGTTGAGTTCGTTGTTCATTTAATTTATTCAAATAATTGTTTTTTCAACAAATAAGCATTCGATTATAGTAGATAAATTTATTAAAATTTATTCGAATTTTTTATCGTTCTTAATCATTTTTGTCCCATCGCGGTCCTAAGCACAATTTTTTTATTAATAATACTCTTTTCTTGTTAGCATTGTTAAAATTATAAGTAATTGTTTTGCAGTTTTTTAATCCACTTTATAATGAAACTGTTAGGTGTACAGTTATTAAGACATTTGTTGTTTGTAAGTTAGAATACATTTGACAATCAACAAATTTATACACTATTAGTGACTAACTTAAATTTTCATCTCTTTAAATTAAATTTTAATGAGGATTTTAAAATTTTGAATAACTAATATAAATTTACCTTTAATTGACAACTCTTTATTAGATAGTCAGTGCTTATAAATTTATCGCTTCGTCATTTTTATCTTCATTTAGATTGTTATATGATTGACTATAACAAATTAATGTTTAATGATTTCTCTCTCTCTCTCATTCTATAATTAAAAAAATTTTGCTTGTAAAAAATATTTATAGGACTTTACGTTTAATTATTTTCAATTCAAAAGATGCTGTATCGATTCACATTATTAAATTGTTGAGTTTTACTAAAAATGCTAATCATTGCAATGCTTTGAAATTTTTTTGTGTTTTTTGAATCTATTTATATATACTGATTTAGATTTAAATGATTTTTACTATTCTATAAATCTGATCTAGATGCTTTAAAGTTTTTGTCATGAAAACCATTTTGTAAATTTTTATTCTGCGTATATATTTAAAAGGCATAGCATAAAATTTTACAAATTGACCTTATAAATATTGAATTTGCATGAACAATAAAGTTCCATGTTTGCCAGAGCTTGCAGTAAAAAGATAAAGTTATTTAAATCGTTTCAAAACTAAAAATTTGAATGCTAAAAATTAAACTAACTGTTTAATTTTTGAAATTGTCTCTTGCAATAATAAAATCTTAAGTTACAAGTGAAACACTACAATTTGATTTGTAAAAAGTAAATAGCTCTTAGGTATTTTGGTGAAAATAAAACTTAAGTATTTGAAGAAAATTTGAAAAAATTAGCAATACGATCTATTAGAAATTTTTTTCTTCAAATATTTAGTCAAGATGAGTCCAAAATCAATTTAGCCTTTTTATTATCTTAATATAAACAAAGCAATTTGTTGATTACATAATTTTTTTTTGTTTTCAAATGGCCAAAAGTTATACATGATTTTGCAGTCTCGTTTTGCATAAATTGCATAATTGATTTAATTTTAAAAATAATTAAAAGAAAAAAAATATTTGTTGAGCAATCCAGTCACATTGTGTAGCATAAAATATACCTTTTACAGTTGAAAGTTCAAAATAAAATAAACTAAAAGATACCATGATAATTACTAAAAGAAAAAAAACAAATTGAACCGATAAATGGCAATCATCTACTCAAAAAATTTTATGCAAATCAATTTTATAATCTATAATTATAGGTTGAAAGTCCGCTAATTTTGAAATTTTTATCTTACACTAGTCAAACTAAAACATGGTCACTCTGTGTGATTCAATCATAGTTTTTTATCTAAATTATTTTTTTACAATAGTCATATAAAATATGTCAAAAGTCAAATGATCGTCAAGTTGTAAAATGAAATTTATTTGAATTTTTTTTATTTTCTAGGAACTGAATGAACATCTGATAAATCATATTTTAATTTGATTAGATTTATTTATATATACAGATTACAAATCTATAAGGGACATATTTTCATTTTTAATTCCGATTTTTTTTTGTAAATTAAACATTAAGTAGACATGGCTAAAAATGGGTAATTTTAATCGCTAAAAACACAAAATTAACTTATTTATTAACTGAGTGCTATTGAACTTCGAATTTCGAATTGATACTTGAAAACTATTCTGAAGCTATTGAGAAAATTTGATTTTAATTATATTATTATATATTTCAAAGCAACATTTATATTTTTTGATTCTACTGAATTAATTCAAATAATTTGTATAATTTTTCATTAGAATAGTGACAAACAAATCAGCCTATAAAAAATTCTATTTTTATAATTTTATGACAGTTTTAGAACACATAAATTTAAAAATTTATATATTTTTCTAATGAAAATAAAATAGAATTTAAAATTTTAATTGCACTTAAAAAAAAAATATAAATTAAGAGATTTAGGGATCGAATTTAGTTTTATATACTTTACAAAATGACAAAACATGGCATTAAAAAAAATTTATGTAAACTTACATTACAGGTAAGTTATCTAATGTAGAATTTTTTTTATCCTTTTTTCTAGCCTCTTGTAAACGTTATTATTATTATTATTTTGCAATACAATACTCTTCTAATCATATTTATTTAATCTACAAAAGAAACATTAATATATAATTTATCATTAGCGAGCAATATGTTTCTCCCAAAATTCTTTTTAAGAAATTTTTAAAATTACGGATTAAAACTATTTAATGAACGGTGAGAAAGTAGAGTAATCTAAAAATTAAATATTATTCCAATGCAACACCTTCAAAAGTTAAAAGATTTTATATTTATACTTTTTAATCTTAAAGTATATATATAATACTATTGATATACTACAATTCAGCTTTTATTGATCTACAATGAGTCAACGAAAGGAATTAATTTGGCATATACCGTATGTAATACATACAACATATTCTGCATGTACATAGTAATAAGTAAAGACGAAAGAAAAAATTTGTAAGATTGTCAGATTGCGAAATAAAATTTGAATTTTACAAATAAAAAATCAGTTCATCTAATAATCATTAAGATATTTAGAAATTTTCGAACATATGATTCTCATTTTTTCCTTTTTCAAAACTATTTTCAATTGATTTAAGCCGAGATTACCATTCAAAATTTTTTCATTAGTTCGTAATTAATACTTCAACAAATTCTTTACTTTTCATAATTAATCATCTACTTTTCTACTTTGAAACAATTAAAAACCGCTAAATTAAATTAATCATCGCTGCCTGATCTTTACTTCCCACAAATTCGACTTGCGCCAACGATTTCAAATTTTTGATTGTTTAGAAATACATTAAATAAATACTTGAAAATGATTAATTATTCCATTAAATTATTCGAACGATCCAATTTCGATTTTTTTTCTAAATCACTAAACAATTCACTAAAAAATTATTGTTTGTATAATTTTGATTATTAAAATACGTTACGTAAGTTTATTATTTTGGGTGAATAATGTTTAAGAAAGCATTTGAAAAAATTAAATTAATTTGCTTTTTTTATGAAATTTTTGGGCTTGATTTTTTTTCAGGCAATCATTGCTAATTTTTTATAAATAAAACTGATTTGATTTGTAAAATTTATATAAATTCATGCCTATTGGAGAATTTTATGAAGGTAGAAATGAAATAAGAAAATTGTCAATAAATCGATTGATAATCTTAATTTGTTAATTATTTTCAATTAATTTTAACCGTTATAAATTATTTGCAAATAATTAATATGTAAAATTTTATTTTATAAAACGTATGTCGGACGAACCATTTCTAGATTATTTTATATGCAATTTGAGCACTTAAATTTGATTATTAAATCTATTGACAATTTGCAAATCTTTATATTAAACTACATATTAGATGCCATTAAAAATTCAATTTGTAAAATTTGAAGCTAAAGATACCTCAACAAAAATTTGTATGATCTGATTCATGTTCTTCGTATTTAGTTTTGAAACACAGAAATTATTTATGACAAATTTTTTGTCCTATAATTTTGTGAAACTTTTTTGTTAGAATCTGAAAACGATTAGTTATTTTCTAATAATTACTCACATTGATCAAGTGATATTTTTTAAACTCGTGAAATATTTATCAATTGAATTTTTTAAATTTTAATTTGCAATCTGTTAAATTTTAATCAATTTTTTGAAAATTTTTATATTATTGAATTTCAAAGTTATAATAAAGTGATTTTTCAAATATACATAGATTTATGAATGATTCTTAACATTTTTGGAAAATTAAAATAAAACTGACGCCTTCAAAGAGATGGTAAGCAGTTACCACAGGAATATTGACACTGAGTAACTAAAATAAAGTAATAAACGTTTTTAATTGGTATTTTTTAGCAAAAAATTTATTAAATTTGCAGATTTTTGAATCCTCTAAAATTTTCTCAACTATGATAAAAGAATAAAAAATTAAATTTATTTTTATTCAAAAAAATATTAGTAAAAGATGGCCCCATTCAAGTAAATCAATAAATTTTCAAATTCTTGAAACGCATCAGTTGAATAATATTCTATCATCATATATCTATCTATTTTCCGAAATGTGTTCTTTTGGCACAACGATTCAATCTTGAAAAAAACTGAGTCAGATATCTTATTCTTTTAATATTTCTGACAAATGGATGCCAGACTTCAAATAAAACGATCAAAAGTTCTGAAGGAATTTACTACTGAGGCTAATGATTTTTAATCCTAAGAGGTTTAAAATAGCTTATCCGAAAAAAATGTGATGAACAGTTTAAATTTAAATTTTAGCGAGTCTTCTATTAAATTTTATTCGAACATTCGATAATCTAGTTATCTTTTGAATAATTAAACTAAAATAAGGATCAATATAAACAATACGTAAATCGATACTTAATCGAGTATTAATTTTTAAATTTTTAAATTTTCCGATAAAAGAATATCCAAAATATTTCATGAATTTGTTCAATACAATTCAAAATGAGTAAGTCACTGAATATTTTTAGAAACAATATACAATAAAATCTTCTGTAAAGCTTGAAAATTTTTTTTCAGATGCTTTTTTTCAAGTGATTTTATTTTTATTTCAATTAATCGGCTATTTTAAGATAAAAGTGAAAGTATTTATAATTTCACAATCAAATAAGTATTTAAAACATATACAAATATTTTTAAATAATTTTAAATATTTACTACCGATTATTTAGTGCTTTAGGTTGACCATATTATTAGATTCGGTTTGCTGCTCAGATCATTTTAAACTATTTAACTATGTTTACACGCATAATATATTAAAAATTAAATAACTATCATATTATAATACGGTGTATCTGATATAAAAGATTTTTGATTAAAGCAGAAGCAAAAATTTTTTACCATAGATTAAAGGTGGTCAAAACAAACAAACCAAAGATAAGTGGACACTAAAAACTATTTTAAAACAATACCCTGATTTACATTAAATGTTTTAACAAATTGCTTTCTAATTTGTAGTTCGTGTTTGCTGCACCCGCTCACGCCATCGCTAAAATGCAAAAAAATATCGTGGTGACACTCCTTAAAATTCTTCATACTTAATCTGATCGGTATTTTTTAGATACGTATCATTCAAGTATTTAACTTGAATGCGTATATTTATACTATATATAGTTGCTGTATGCATTGACTATATGTTAATATACCTGACATTACTTAAGGGCGCTTTATAAAATTATAGATAAAATCTGTATATTCACATTTTATTAAATCTCTAGAACAAAATTTTTTTGCTAAATATTTTGTTAAATGGTAAATTGTGATTCACTTTGATAATTTGCTTCACATTTAAATTTCTTGCCATTCAGACTTATTAAGTAATCATAAATTTCACAAAAATAACTGAGCAGTTTGCGATATGGCATTTATCATTTTTCCATACGATGAAAATATTAATCCTTCAAAAATATTTAAAAATTTTATCAAATGATTCATAAAAAATCAAAATAAAATATATTTAGCATATAAAATATGAAAAGAAGAAAAAAAATCAATGTTCTCTGATATTTTATTTAAATAATACGAGAATGAGAAAAAAATAATCGAGAGATCAATAATAGATGTATTAATAAAGAAAATCGAGTTTAATTGTACAATTTTAGCATTCAAAATCATTTACTCCCTCTCAAGTTATTTTACTTTTTTTTTGACAGACACATATCGGCAGATAATTGGTTCCCTTAAACCCTTGGTTGGGTTTATCTGTTTCTTTTTTTTTTTATTTAGATGATTAAAATAGCGTAAAAAGCTCTCTAAGCAAAAGAATGAAAATAATCTCAAAAAATAAACAAAAAGAAAACAAAAATCGTGACTCTAAGTCACGATTTTGACCCTCAACTTCATCCGGTAAATTCAAATGAAAGCATAGAAATGTTATGAGCATAATAAATAGGTAGTATATTAGTGCAAATATTAGAACTATAAGTCATAAATGTTGTATACTATACAACAGTATATAAGGCTCACCCTCTCTATCTTCTAAGCTGATCCTAAATCTTCCTACACTTTGCTCATTAAACTATAAAAACCTTTTATTGAAAATTCGCTTATTCTATCATTTTTTTTATTAAATTCCTCCATGAAAATAGTTTTATTAACTGTAATGATCTCAACACACAAGGTGTAATGAATTTTTTTTTTGAAAACAGAATTTCTACATAAAATCTTAGTCATTTTTAAAAATATAAAATTCTTGAATTAATCAATCAGAATTTTATCAGGTTATAAGTTTTCCAGTTTGATGCTAGATATTTAAATACTTTATCAATCTTGTTTTCAAAAGTTTATTTCATTTCCACACTCAATTATTTTTTATTTTTAATCCTTTGCTGACATCTTTGCTTCTAAAATTTACTAAATAAAAAGAAGACATAAATAAAAAAAAAAAAAAAAAAAAAACTTTACAAAATGAAAATGATTGTAATTATATTGATTTAAAATTTTTTTATTTAAATGTTTATCTTTTCAAGCGAATATTGAATTTATTATTAAATAATTTTTTTTTCAAAATCATAAACTATTTCACACTTTTATAATTAGATATTTAAGAGGTAATTTATCTTAGAAAGTATTATTAATTCTATTTTTTAATTATATGAACCACGAAATTCATTTTAAACTGTTTTATCAATTCTTAAATGTGTTAATTAGTTCACAAATTATTTAATTTTTAAGTTTAATTCATTTAATTTGCCTTATTTAGAAAAAAAAGATTATAAGCAAATTGCACTTGGAGGCGTTTTATTAATTATTCAATTTTTCGTATTTTTCAAGTAATACATTATTTACAAAATTTTTCTTATTATTGATTTAATAAAATATAATATATATATATAATAATATATAATATTTTTTTAGCTTTTAATATATTATTTTACATATTTCTACGATTGTTTATTATCAGAAAAGAAAACGAACCTAATTCTCAATTAATGAGAAATATTGTATTAGTGCAAAGGTCATTTGCTTCATTTTTTGAAATCATTAGATGGTCATAAAACTTAAATCAATTATGTTTTCAAAGCGTTGAAAAACTTAAAATTAATCAAATATTTTTTAACTATTTTGGCATTCACAAAGACAGTATTTTATTCTTTGAACTGATTACTAAATTTTTTCATTTACCAAAATTAAAAATTTCTAATTATGTGCTGCCAATTTTTGAAAAATAGTTTCTTTTTAAATTCAAAATAGCGGAAACAAGACTAATTTTTCCCTCTTTTGTTTTAACCGCAGAAAAGGCCAACTGAAATTATTTACATTGTTTCCACTCGTTTAAATAATTTGTATTCCTGAAAAGTTATCAAATTTAGAACTATTTATTTTTCAGTCTATGATTCATAATGATACTAGCAATAAATTTTGATTTTTAAAAATTTTTGGTTTAAAGTGGGCGTTAAATGAGTTAAAAGAACAGTTGATTGTCAGTTAAAGTTTATTAATTTGAGAGCTGATGGCTTGAAATCTGAAAATTCAAGAATCCATTCTGAAATGTTTTTTCAATATTGTTAAAACTAAATATTTCTTCAAAAAATTTTCGAAGCACTACAAATCATTTTACTGCAAAAGAATAAATCAATAGACTTATGTAGATAAATGATTTCAATTTGATTGAATTTTTTGCTATCAATTTTATTGTTTTAAAACCTTCTAAATTTTTCAAGAAACAAACTTGAGAGCAGAATTTTAATTTTTTTGTCTTTTTTTTTGATTGATTGATAATTATTAAATTGAGTGCCCACAAAAAATATAGATATATATTTGAAAATTCAAAGTTTTTGCTCATTAAAAAGTCAATTGCCGTATGTTAATTTTAAAATTATATCTCTGTCCGTATATTGTAAGCATAAAAAAATTTAATCTTAAAATTAAAAATCAAATCACTAATTCATTGTGATTGTTTTTGAGGTGAGGTTAAAATTGATGAATTTGTTGATGCCAAGTTGTGCATCATTTTTTTGATCTTCCGGCACTAATAAGTCACGTTTATTACTCTCTGGCATTAGTGTTTAATCCTAAATTTAAATCTTTTCAATTTCTCCATCATTCGAATCACAATTTAAAAAAAATAAAAAACTTATAATTTATTGCATGCTAATATTTGAAATAAGAAAACAAAAATTAAAATTCCGATTTTTTAGAATTAAACTAAATCTTATGTTTTATTGCTAAGTTTAATTAAATGTGGTATCGAAATAAACACTAACGATACATATTAATACCGGACAAATTGTATATCACTAATCTGTTATAATATATGTTACAATCAAAGCAAGTGATTACAAGCTGGCTAATGAAAATGAAATTTGCAAAGAAAAACAAAAAGAACGTGTTCTAGGCTTGGCCCTGTAATTTGTTTTGCTTAAACGATGTTTACACCGTTTTTACATTATTTTAAAAAGCTTAGAACATCATTACACTACATTCTTTTGATAAAAATTTTTTTTGCTCTCTTTTTCTCTTACCATGTTCGAAAAAAATTATTTCATGTCTGATAGTTTTTGTAAAGCCAACATTCTTATTAATTCCGAGCAAAAGAATGTATCTTCTTGCTGGTAAACCAGCAAAGTGGTTATAGCGGTGGCGGTACAACTATATTTAGTGGATACTTGCCTCAAAAAAACAAGTAGAAATTATCCTTTTAATAGGGGCAAGTATTTAACCCAATGAAACGAATAATATCAACTAAAAGGTATACATTATTAATGATGGCAAACATTTAAGTCGATTAAGTAGTTCAATATAATATAAAATAGATCATACAGAAATTTTTTCAAAGTCATATATATATTTAAAAAAAAATTTTAAGAGACTAACTCTCTGAATAAAAGATGACTAATATTTTTCATTGTGAAAATTTCTTTTTTGATAAATATTTTTGAAAAATTAGACTACCTGGCTACATCATAATATTGAAATATAGCCTACAGCTTTGTAAATGGACTAAAAACTGTATTTTCGTTTGAAATTCACAACTTATATGGTAGTTATTGATAGATAAAACTAGGTCTTAAACTAATATTTAATTTTTATAAATAGACGAGTATCGTTTTAAAGTGCCCTTTACGGATATCTTAGCACTTACAAGTTGGTAACTTAAAATGCAAGTGTAAAAAATAAACTTTAGTTTGTACAATAACCAGTTGTATAAATTATCTTTCAAGTCGTCTACTAGTTTTGCCATAGGTTTTTTAGAAATAATTTTCAAAATAAATTGATTAGCTTATTCAAAATGTAACCTTATTTTTTCTTTTTATTTATTATAGCTTGTAATAAAAAAAAAATGTTCAAAAGAAAATTAAATATTTGTATGCTAAAATCGGTCATCTTAAAAAATGCCATATTACCAAGAGTATTTTCTAATTATATTGCATTTACATTTAGGCACAGATTAGTTACGAAATTTCAAAGATAGACTTTTTTGGATTATTAAACTTAAACTTTTTTATTGGAATTTTTTTAGCTTTTTTTAATTCAATTTATTCAGTAAAAAAATGTAAGTCAAAATAGTGACAAACATTACAAAAAAAAAATTAATAAATGATTAAAACAATTATTACTAAATTAAAGAAAAAACAGATCAAAATTTTAAATTTTCGGGAAGGATTCAATTAAAATTTTAATATTTGCTTATTCCAGCATTATTTGAAAAATTTTTTAGTTATGCATTTTTAGAGAATTAGTTAAAATATTCGCAGATTGAATTTTTTGTAAATTCAAAATTGAGCTAATTTTTACTTTTTTTTTGCAAAAGGTCTTTTTTTAATTGTCATTTTTTATGGTTAATAATTCTAGTTTGAAATTATAATTACTTAAAATTCGCTTAAAAGTAAAATTTTGGATAGCAGTTTAAATTAAATTAAAAATGTAATCGTGGATTTAATATGTTACAAAGAAAGAAAATGATCAAAAATAGATTTAATTTTTTCAACTGATTTTTTATTATTTTCTTGTTATTTCCGGTTCTTAAGTAATTTGTATCCTTAGAATTATAAATAAACATCAAGTATATATAAGTATCCATAGATGATGAAAATATTTGAAAAAAATTCTCATTTTAAGATTTTGATTTGAGAGAAGAAAAATTCCGAAAATTGTGGGAGAGAATAAAAAAAAATTATTTATTGAAACTAAAAACTAATATTACTAACTATTATCACTTCAAAAATTTTTTTTTCTGAAAACTTTAAATATTATAATTTGCAGTTCTAATGTGGCCACAAAATTCATATCATCAAATTTAAAATTGATACTGTGTTATTAAATTTTATAATTGATCGGCATTGTTAAAAATCAAAATTCAAATTTAAAAAAAAAACGATAAAAACAAAATCGTGACTAAAAAGACAAAAGCTTAATAAATGTGACCACTGGACAAGTAATAAAAATTAACTTCTCTAAAATAAAAGATAAGTTATTGTTGTTGCTTTGGTATTCATTTTTACAATTCAAATTGTCTAACAACAAAATTTACTAGTTTGATAAATCATTTACTCTAATTATATTTGTAAGAGACAATGATCCAAAAGATATACATCATTAAACTGATATCCATAATATTAGTAAATTCTTTACGGGATGAGATCATACAGTGTTTTTGAAGTTCAATTATGATTAAAGATATAAATTCTTAACAATATATATCATGTATTTTTATTTTTAAACCTCCTACAATATTAATCGTACTTTTCTTGCTCACTATCATATCAATTATCTGATTTAATTTTACTTATAATATATGATTTGTTGAAGAAAATTTGAGCTTAGTTATCCAAGTGTAATTATTCAATACGATTTTACGTCAAATCCATAAATTCAATGTTCTCTGGATGAGCAATTATGAAGTAAAACCACAAAAAATGCTTCTTTGCTTTAATTTGCCTTTCTTGAACTTTTGATCAGTCATTTTGAATATTATCTAAGTAATATTAATATATTTTCACTACATTGATAAATATGTACAAAGTTGATAATACACAGATTATTACAACAGGAAGAATCTAAATATAATCCATTATATATTGTCTTGAAGCTGCTTAAAAAAATCATTTGAATGTTTTTTTTACTATCAAGCACACATTTTTCATTTGCACTTAGTTTTGACACTTGCTCTTCTTCAACCATTTTAAAGTTGTTGATTAACATTTACAGCAGCTAGTACTTGCAGGATATTACAAAATTATCCATGTAATATTCTATTTAAAATGATATTTTATTGTTTTGCTTCTTGTTTTTTGACCGGGATTATAAGTGGTTACCATACGTTAATTATAAAGGGCTCAAAAATCTTTTAAAGATCAACATTTATTCAAGGAGTGATACATTTATAGTATATGAATTGTATTTAAACTTGAATTTGTCTCTGCGATATGTCCACATGCCGTATTCATATAAATTATTTATTGTATGATTTATAATTAAAAAAAAATTAACTAAAAAATAATATAATCGTGTATTCAAATAGCTTCGTAATTTTTCAATCTTTTATAATTATTTAACTTATTTTAAATACAAAACAAAAACCTTTCTTAAAAAATTTTGGAATTCTTTATTTTATTATATTTGATTATTTTAATTTTTGGAATTCGGGAAGATATTTCATATTAAGTTTGAGTAAATTTTACTAACCAATACCTATTTATTGAGTGGTCATTATAAATTTAAACATAATTTTTTCATTTATTTAAAATTTAATTAATAAAAATTTTATGAATAATAATTTATTCTGAATACAAAAAATATAGCAAGTTTTTAGATGAAAATCTTTTTTTATGATATTTTTGCTTTGGTTTTTAGATAATTAAGATGCATAAACAAATTTTTTTTTTATTAAATTAGGTTTTTTGATAAATTTTTTTCAATTTATTCGAATTAATTCTTACAAAAGCATTCGAATTTTTTTTTTTAAAACTATGGTATCTATTTCTTGAATATATTCAAATTAAGCAAATTCTTACATTCAGATAAAAAATTAAATAAAATTAAACACACCGATAAATAATCCAAAATAAATGCTTTGATATGAACTGTCACTCTTAATTTATAAACCAAAATTGTGAAATAATTTAAGTAGAAAATTTTTTATGATCCTTAAATAATAACTGAAATAATAAAATTTAATCGGTAAATACTGAATCGATTTTTTCTCGAATTTCTTTGAAAATAAAATGTGATTTAGTTAAAAATGGTATGGAATTTACATATGAGTTAATTTCAATTCGAATAAATTTTTTGCTATAAATATTTTATTGTAAATTGTTATGAAAAAATTTGAGTTCGCATCATTGAAAAAAGTATAATACTTTGAAGAATTATGGATTATAAAATCATTAGTTTTCATTATTTATTATCTGAAAATAGAAAAAATGTAAAGAAATGAAAAGAAAATTCGTAAATAAATTGGTAAATATTTTTACGGAAACATCACTCTCTTTTAAAGAATGTTGAAGGTGTATGTTCTCAATAATGTTTGAAGTTTTATGCAAACTTTTTTAAATGACTTTAAGTGGTAAGTCGTGATTGGGACGACACAAGCTTATCTATTACCAAAATTACTGAAAAAAAAAATAAAAAAAAAAAATATTTTCAGACAAGAGTCAAAACTTACAATTTAGACAATTTAAAATAAAATTACAATAATAAAGTTTGTGGTTAAATATATTTTAGTTACAAAAAAAAAATGAAAAAATTTTTCTTCAGGATCTGAATTTTCTAATCATTTATTAAAATCAGACTATAATGCTATGATTCGTATTTTACGAAATTGAAATATGGAATCTATGAAAGAAGATTCTTTATTATATAACCAGATGCATTCAAGTTTTATTAACATTTAATTTGAAAATGATCTATCAAATAAAGAGTGTAAAACCGCAAATATAACACCCCACACTAATAACTCTGTTTCATTTGTCAGTATATTGAATTGCCTTTATAAGGTCCACTAATTTATTGAACATTGTTATTTACGGCGGTACATTGCATATTTTGAGCATTTATTCATAAGTTATACTATAGTATTTTCAAATTTGATAAGATAAATATATCTGTTCAAAGTACGAATATTGAAATTGTTATTATATTTATCAAAAGTCATTTTTAAGTTTAGCATTGGGGTTAAAACAAGAGTGTAAAAAGTATACATAATATGATTCTGTCCAATCATGATTAGTGCATTATATTGAATAAAGTTTGAAATATTTGACCTTTTATTTGCTATATTTGAGAAAAAATTTTATAGATATCTATAGATTCTATGAAATACTTTGGAAATAGTTGGTAATGCATTTGAAAAAATATTGAAAACATGAACAATATTACATAAAAAATTAAAATTTTAGGTCATTGATAAATAAAACACTAAATAGACTGTAGATTACAAATTTTCAATCATTAAATTAAATTTAGGTCTTTAATATAAGATAAATAGATATAATCTCTTAAATAACACATGTAAAATTTTACATGATCTAGAAATGTGCTATAAATTTAAATTTTTTTTCTAAAAAATTCTTTTTTTAGAAATCACAACAACAATCACACATGCATGAAATTAATCACAATAGATAATCTGAAAATCTAATTTTCTAAAGTAATTATGTTGTTAAATATTGATTCTTGTTCGAGCGCATTAAAAATTTATTGATTACATTGAAATATTTTTAACATTTCATTTGAAACAGACCGCCAACACAATCGTGATCAATATACAATAGTACGATCACTCAAATCATCAATATTACACTTTGGCACAATTTTAATGATCTCTAGATGATTTTGCCAGTATGATATTAGTTAAAGTTCAATATCATTATAGAGTTAAATTATAGAACACCATTTAAAACTTTTTACTTCAATTTTTTTTTTATTTCTAAATTGCATTTTTCAGACAAAACTTGTCATTAAACTAGATTTAAATTGCCTTTAAAAACTTTATATGCCTTTTTATACATCT
Source organism: Acarapis woodi (assembly GCA_023170135.1). Taxonomy (NCBI): domain Eukaryota; kingdom Metazoa; phylum Arthropoda; class Arachnida; order Trombidiformes; family Tarsonemidae; genus Acarapis; species Acarapis woodi. The sequence continues at coordinate 15,213 of BLXL01010704.1, forward strand.
ATGAGGGCAGTGAAATAAAACATTATAATTTTCTTAATAATTAATGAATTACCTGGACAATGTAAAATGCATTTCGAATTATATATACAGTGCTAAACAATCGCATTCATGCTAATCATGATTTAATAAAAAAAATTTATAAATTTTTTCTCTTAAAAAAAAGATCAAATGTGAAAATTCTAAACACTCAATAAGAATAAATAACTTATTGAAAAAAAAGATCAATCATAAATTCGATTTCGAGAAATCACGTTTTTTTTTTAATTTGAATCAAACGTTTGCTTAAGTTTTATGTTGACAATCTAAAATTTTCGATGAGGATTCAATAGTAGATCACCAAGAAAATACTTTACAATAATTCAACATTCGAATATAAACTTGAATATAAAATTTAAAGTGTAAAATTTAAAGATTTCAGTTTGATCGACAGCTTGTTTTAGTATTGTTCAAAGCTCAAAAATTCGAAGAGTTTATTAATATTATATCTGATATCTAGATCCTGAACACAGCTTGTATGAGAATTTTCGCAATTAAAAAATATAAAAATTAATGATGCTTTAATCTGATTGCATTGTTGTATCGTTTGATGCATGAAGTATATCATTTATCTATTTTGTAGACCGAATAGAGTACATATAATTTTTATTCTTTTATGAAAAGTGAGGGTGAATCGCGGTCACTCTGTACGTATTATCTCATCATTTTGTAAAACACGATGTTTTTTTCAAAAAATTAAAAATAATGTTGATAGCCTAAATTGTAATTTAGAAGGAATTTTTATTCTTGTAAAAAAATGATGGCTGAAGTATTAAAGGTAAAAATATATAATAAAAAATGTGGTATGCACTATCTTGTATTTGTGATTTGTTTTTAGCGTAAACTATACGTTCTACCTATCATTAAAAAAAAAACTGATCAAAACTTTAGGTCTACGATATGAAAATTTTAAAAAACAGCTTAATAACTCAAATTATTATAGAATAATGTAAATTATTTGAAAGATGCGCATTTGAATTTGATTAAAATTCATAGTTATTATATATTTACATGATTATTACTTAGGCAAATTTTTTCAGATATTGCATCAAATATATCGCAGAGCTTTTTTTCTGATAATTTCAACAATGAATGCACTTTAGTGAAATATTTACTTGAATTTGTGTGAAGGTGGATACTCTTGCTGCCAAAATTGAAAGATTCAAACTGATTTTAAAAAGATTTAATTTCTTTTTTTGATTATATTTTTTTTAGCTATTTGATTTCGTGTAAATAATCAGTTTGTATGCTAGTATTCTTTACATCAATGCTCTAAATTTATTGCTTTTAAATTTATAATAAAAAATAATTGACAACTTATAATTAATTAGCTAAAAACCATTCACTTAATCCTTGATAAATTTAATCAGATTCATTTTATTTCAAAATTTTGAAAATGTTTACAATTTTCAAGATTGCAAAGCATTTCTTATTAAAATTAAAAACTAAATGAAAATTTTTTTGAGGTCCATTTCCTTAAAGAAAAATTTCAAAAATTAATGATAAATTTTAAAGATTTGAAGGGTTCCCTGTAATAATGACTTAAATTTTTTCAAATTTCTGGCAACCATTCTTTGTTTAGAGATATCAAATTCATATTTTTCTGCTAATGCCGAATAAACATTTAACCATATACTTCTGATAATTCGAAATTTTCTAAAATTTTTTTTACAAATTTAACTTGAATGCATCATTTATAGAAAATAATAATTTTAAGCGAAAAAAATTTCTCTATCATTCAATTCTTTCTACTCTTAATGCACACTCAATATTATAAAATTCTAAAAGAGAATTAACATTGAAGTATATCGTATTTAAGTTTTTAGGTGCGGACATCAGTTTGTCACGATTTTTCACTTAAATATTATTCATTCAGATTATCTTTTTTCAAGTTTATTTTACGAAAATCTGCATTGAAGCATCGCTTTCTCAAAATAAAAAGATGTTATATCAAAAAAAATTATGAAACATATTTTAAACTTAATATAATGTTTCGCATATCTATTATTTTTTCAGAAATTATTTTAAACAGCACTTATTATCAGACTAAAATTTCAAAGCCAAATTTTGATTTTTATTTGAGATGTATTAAAATTTCTTTTATTTCTATATAGGTGATCGAAAAATATAGATTTATTGTTATTTCTCTAAAAATCTATTGATTCGCGAATTTGAATCTTACTTGGTCTAATTAAAACCATTTAACAACAAAAACTGGCTTATAAAACTTTTTTAATCGTTTCTGCAAACTAAGATGATTTGTTATCAATAATTTAAAAATTCGTAATTCTTTGTTTGTGAATAAAATCTTTAGAATATATTTGATATATATAAACAAATTATTTCCATACTTATTCTGTATCTTAATATTTACAAAATTTATTCGTCTCAGTTAATTTTAAATTATTTATTAATTTATTAATTCTTTAAGAAATTAATTCTAACAAGCTTTTGAATAATGTAGTTATTTTTTTATTGTTATTAAAATCATGAGGGCATAGATAAAATATGCACTCTAACTACATAACTGTAGGTTTTAATCCCTTCACAATACTTACTCTATAGTCATAAAAATAATTAAGTGAATCTAAAAAAGTCAGTATTCTAAATTATTATAAAAAAATCAAAGAAAATTAATTCAATTTGATTCAAGAATATTGACTTATAAGTAATTTAAATGATTATTAATCATAATCATTCATAATAATGAATTCAAAACCGACCTAACAGAATTTTATTTTAAATTATAATTGTATTTAAATAAGCCATTTTAAATTCAAAGAATTTGAAAAGGTATTTAATAAGATTTTTGATCAATTCAATTTCTCCTTTACTGAATTCAAGTGAATATAAAATATCATCAAAATGTTCTAGAGATTTTTTTTTGTTTTAATAAATGCAAATAAAAAATCCGAAATTATTGATTTTTTTTAAAGCTCTTGAGATTTTAAGCGTCTAGAAAAAAAGGTGAATATTTTCAACTAGTTTATTTTTTAGTCACTTTAGTATGAAGCCTTCAAATTTATGTAAAAAATAGCCTTTATTTTAGTATGAAAGTACTTAAAATTGAATTGCTTTTAATTATTATCGTAAAGTATATAGATAACATGATGCGGAAACAAAGTATTGTAATCGCAAGAATTTAAATGATAATTTTGTTTTTCAATTAAATGATTGCATGTTTGAAATTTCATTGATTCTATAATTCTTATGTGTATTGGAATTTGAAAAATTGTTCTTTCGATTAACAATATTTTGCTATATTTATTGGAATATAATTTGCAAAAAATGACGCAATAAATTATATTCTATTTATTGCACAAGTGTTTTTCTCGTTTTTTTTTTTCAATAAATCATTAATAATAAGATTTGTTAAATTCTTGAATTGATAGTCGCAAACAATTCATTTGAATTATAAATTCTAAACTTAATTTAGAAATAGTTTATTTAGGATTTCCAATGAAAATCACTGCAAGTACATAAATTTTCTTGATTTCCTAAAATCAATCTTAGATGTTGAATAAATAATTTCTTTTTAAATTTTTTGTCGTCTTATTCATTAGATTATAGAGATATTCGAAATTTTAAATTTTCGAGGCTTCGTAAACAATCGCAAAAAAAAAAAATTTTACGTTTTGAAAATGACAAAAGATAGAGATTTTAGCAATTAATTCATTTACATGATTTTTTTTAATTCAATTGATTTTAAATATCTTATTTAAAAATATAGTAAAAATAATTCGATTTCAGAAATAAAGTATTGAAATTTAGTCGATTTTTAAGTCCGTCATTAGTTGTCGATCAAAATTAAGGCTTTGAAAATATAAAAAATTCAAATAAGTCATTCTCGAACTTTAACTATCAAGAATAATTAAATAACATGAGTTTTAAATACAAAAATTTTCACTCTTATAATTAAAATTTTCGAAGCGAACAAGTTGTCAAGTTTTTAAGTTTATAATTATTTATTTTATATTAAAACTAATACTTTGATTTTTTATAGTGCGTATTATTTAATCACTAAAATAAACACGAATTCAATTATGATAAAAATATCAATTTTTTTCACATCAGTCAGTCATATCGTCTATCTTAAGGATCATGAAATTGATTTGAAATCGTACGAGAAATTTCAAATTAAAGTGCCAATTTATTCAAAAAATATACAAATAATCTATTACACAATATACATATAGAATACTATACTATATATGTTCCTATAAAATTTTCTGATATGTGTTACTTAAAAGGCAACATGAAATAGGTGGGACTTTTGGCTTGTATTATAGAAAAAAAAAAAAATTTCTCATCACTACATTTTTACGAATTTTTATATAGTATTCTATACATATTGTATATAATCAAATGAAAGATTTACATTATAAAAAAACTTATTAACAAATAAAAATTAACATGAGAAAGGGATAATTCATTAAAAGAAAATTAAATTTTAAAAAGTGCTTTTTAAATCAATTAGATGATAATTAAGAATATTTATCTAGTGAT
>BLXL01010705.1:0-12894 GCA_023170135.1 Acarapis woodi
AACAAACTAACAAAATCTTTGCATAATCTGCTGGCAACTGCATTTTTTTTTCAAACACACAAGATCTGATTAATTAAAATTTATATTGGATTTGATTTGAAATTTTTTTTTTTTATTATAAGTTGTATTCTTTTTTAAAAGATAAACGTTTAAATCATCTAATAAGACCAATTTTTTGCGCTTATTGGCTGCGTGTTTTGACAAATATTTTACTATTCACAAAATTTTTTGCTTGTCTTTTTATAAAAGTTTATGAAAGTAAAACTTTTTTCGATAAAAAAAAACTATACACTTCAAAAGACATTGCATAAATGCAAAAAGATCAATTTGATTGTTATAACCACAAAATTGAAATTATTGTATTTAAAATTTTTTTTTTGCACACAATAACGTAGGCATGATGTTTTGTGTAAATTTTTTTTCTTAATATTCTTCGAAAAATTTCGACCAAAAAGGTTGATATTCAGAAATCTAATCGTAAAGTGAAAACAAAAGATGAAATTTTAATACCTTTCGCCTTTTAATGTTGCCTTTTCAAAAATTTTTTTTGTCAAATTGTTATTGAATTTGCAAAAAAAAAAGAAAACTTGAAGGGTTGAAAATTTATTAAACTAAACATAAAGATGACGCATATACCATCTTTTCATTTATGAAAAATAAATTTATGTTATGAAAAAAAATATTTACCTTAGAAATTGTATGTGTAAATGTTTTGAATGAGTGTAAAAAGTGATGAATTATATATAATGTTTTTGTTTATGCACAATCTGCTAATATTTGATAACCATATATACAAAAATTTTTGTGCCAGTAACATCTAATTAACTAAATTCGATCAATTTTGATTTTGAAAAGAAGTTAAGATGAAAGGGTCGTATCAGATAATATTTTAACTTTGCACCATAAATAATAATAACTATAGTATTATGTAACAATTTGTGTAAAATGTGTTTAAATAATTTGAATCCAAAAAAGGATATGCAAAAAAAGTGAAAAACAACTAATTTTCAAAAAAGGTAAACTGAATGCCATGCTAGTTTATTGTTAGAAGTGTATTAGCCAAAAGAATATTCATTGTAGACGTGTTTTTGATACAAGAATTTTAATTTGTCCAATATTATGTCTGTTTAAAATACAGTTATTCGAATAGGGTTCATTTAGAAACTAATATGATCTATGATTATCCACTCAAATAAAAAGTGTAAGAAGTCACTTTTCCCTTGTGCTTATAGTGATGAACTTAGAAATGCGACTACTAATATATTATTGAATATTTATATAAAGTTATAATATTTTTAACATGTTTTGAATGATGTGTGGATTGGAAATAAAATTAAATTTTGAAATTTTTTGCGAATTTTTATAAATTGAATACTTATGACATATTGGATGAAAAACTTTTCAATTCATTACATAGAAGTTGAGCTTAAAATAAAAATTAAAAAATATATATATAGATAAAATTAAATGATTATTTGAACGGATACATTAAATTGAAATATTATATATTTAGCTATGTTATAAAAATAATATTCGTGCTTAAAAAATATGAAACTTTTTTTACAAAAAAATGCTAAATTTTATTTTTTTTTTCATTTTAATAGCTTTGAATAAAAAATAATAAAAATCCTTCTAAAATTCAATATTTTGGACTTCTTTGTCACTATTCTTTTTTTTTAAAGTAATAGTTTTTGTGTTAAATGTTTGAATTTTGAATCAAAAATTTGTTCATTAATGAATTTTATAGATTCAAAAGTAAATGAAAATAGAGATTAGAGGGATTTAAAAATCATATATATATACCTGATTGGATATTCAAATCTTTGTTAACTTAAATAAATTTCAAAGTAAAAAATTACAATGGTGACAGGTATATTTCTTAGAATCACATATTACTTATTGCACGCAACATAATTATTATGGAAGATGTATAAAAAGATGGAAAGCTATATATATATCTAAATGCACGCTTTAAAAAATTCAACATGATAAATATAGTTCGAAAGCAAAATCTTACTTTAGAATAAGTTCTAATATACTAAATTTAAAAAAATTCCGGATTAAAAAAATTGAAAAAAAGCAACAAAATAAACATATTTAGAATTAACTACCTTGATATATATAAAAGATCTGTACACGAAAAACAACAAAAATTTTACTGTCTATATGTATTAAGAAATATTTTAGCAAAAACAATAATTTTTTTTGTTTGATTATTATATTTAACTGTTTTTTTTAATAAAGATTCTGAATATATATGCATTCAGAATTTTCAGATGAAAATTTTTTTTTCGAACATCGAAAAATTATTTTCGCAGCCTTCATATGCACAAAGTTATTAAAAATTTTTTTCAAATTTAAATTTAGTCATTCTTGAAATTATTACTTCGTTTCAAATTATGAGCAACACAGGTGCATTTTTACATGTTTATTTTTCAAAAAGTTTGTTACGAAGAAAAAAAATTGCATCTCAAAAAAACTAGCTACCTAATTTATTTGCCGATTTATATCTCGCCCTTAAATTGGTTTATAAGATGCTCGGATATCCAAAATCATAAATTTATAGGGAATAGTTGAAAAATCATACAGGTGTATATATTTTAAAGTATGAATCGGTACTTATCTTGAGATTTTTATTTCTGAATATTTTTGATTCGTTCAAAAGTTTTCGGATTAAAATCTTTCAAAGCCAACGAATATAGCTTTCGATATTATTTTATTCCATTTTGCTAATAATTTTTAAATGAAATATCAAAATGTCAAAAAATTTTTTTGAGCATTTTTTTTTTTTGTTTTCTTGATTCGACATTTGAACAAATAATTCTATTACATATTGTTTTTTCAATTAGTCTAAGGATGATTATTTACCAAGTCTTTCTAATTAATTATTTGAATCATGTTAAGTTTCGAACAAAAAGACTTTCCAAAAAATTTTTTACTATAATTATGAATAAAAAAAATTTCGAATGATTTAAAACGAATCAAATATATTGAAAATCTGAATTTATCTTGAAAATTAAAAGAAAATTTTGCTATCATTATTGAGTTTGAAAATTTACTTCACATGAAATTTTATTCTGATATTTGTGAAAGAACTGATATTTTTATGGCATATTTTGCTTTTTTTACAAGGTTTCAAAAAATTTCAAAAAGATCAATATCAATCAATTTAAAGTATTTGTCGATCAATGTTAATAACTTGTATCGATAGTATATCAAAATTTTTTTGTGAAAATTTATAAGATATATCGAATTAATAATTTATTCTTGAAATAAATGATTATTTTGTATCAAAATTTTAATTAGTATCCCATAAGATCAATAAATCGATAGAATCTATGAATGGTAACATTCAATAATTTGTTGTTTAATATATACATGATATCATAAAATTAGCACTTAAATTTTAAATTTTTTTAAGTCAAATTAAGCGAAAGTTTAAAATTTGATTTCTAAGCTTTGAGCTAAATTTGAAATTATTTAAAATGATAGTCTATTATTGTTAGATTGTGATTCAAATTAAGGTCATTTAAATATTGATGAGGTAATAATTCATTTAGAATTTAAACATAAATTTCAATGCAAATAATATTAATCATCATATTTCGAATGAAATATTTTTTGTATGAGAAAAAGTATAATAATTTATTTTTTTAATAACAATTTTAATTTTTAAAAAATTTAATTGCATCTATTCCAATTCTTTATTGAATTAATAATTTATCATTGATAAATTTCTTATCGGACAAATTCTAGAGGATCGATAAATAAAAAAAGCCGATTTTTTTGAAGTGAATTCAATTAAAATTTTCGAGATTTTATATCGATTTCGGTCAAGTTCAGATGGTCGAGAGTTTTTAGAGACTAATTTGAGAAAATTTTTCGAATTTTTTGAATAAAATTGAAAAATTTAAATATAATTTTTTTTTAAATTGAATTACTTTTCGTTTAATAATAGTGATCACATATTGAATTAGTAATGTTGATCTTTAAATGACTCTGAATCGGTTCTGCTCAACTTTTTTTTTAAATTTTTTTATCAAATTCAAATTTAATGATTGCTAAACATTTTTTTATTTTAAAAAGCACATTTTGATACGTAAAATTTCTAACAACAATTGGTTTATGTGACAATACATTAAACACAATTAGAAATTTATGTTTAATCACTGTTTAATAGACGAATGAAATTTTGTTATAAGTTTTAATTGAATAGAAATATGCTAAGCTATAATTTTATTTTGAACAGTTATTTGAAAATTTTCAATTATTAGAAAATATTTTTTTTTTCTCTTTAAAGATTTCTATATTCAATTTTTTACAAAATTTTTATTTATAATTTAAGTACCAGATTATGTTTCGAAAAAAATTAAATATATTTTTGACTTGAATGTTGTTTAAAGCATCTTGAGATCAAGTGATGAAAAATTAACGAATCGTTTCAAGAAATAAAATTTTAAAGAATTTTTTAAATATTCGAATAGGAATCTCACGGCTTTTTTCACAGAACTAAATCGGTTAAATTTTATATAGCTGACTTGATAATTGATAAAATTATTATTTTTTTTTTTCTAAATTAATGATAATTTTAAGAAGGTATATTCCGATCTTTTGTTTAACATTAATATTTTCGCTTTTTATTCTTTAATTCAGCCAAAATTAAAGAAAAATTTTATCTTAAGATTTATTAAAATATATAAACTTGAAGCTATTTAAATGTGCTTTTTTTAATATTTCGACCATAATGGTTTAATTAAAAAAAATTCAAGCGTAAGTTTGAATCTATTCACGAATCGCATATAAATTACTTATAAATGCAGTCTCGTCATTGTGTTTACGATTTGTAAACTTTGTAACAATAAAAGATTTCACAAATTGAGATGCCTTTAGGCCTGATGATTGATCTTTTTTTTCAAATATTATTTGATAAATAATTTTTAATAATTTATTCGAAATATAAAAATGATAGAAACTCTTGTAAATTCAATAGTACATAGTAATACTTATTAAGGATAATCCGTCAATGAAACGATTTTAAATATTCAAATGTTTTGATGTTGGTTTAAACGAAATTTAGGTTTCAAATTTGTTTTGATTTTCAAAATCATAGATTAATTTATTCAAGTTCAGAAAATATATTTTTAAGTGTCGCTTATGCAAAAAGTACATCTTAACTTTAGCGAATGAGACTAAAAGATCATGTAATTCATCAAATTTATCTTACGAGTAAATTTATAATTATCAAATAAATATTTGCCACACATTCCTCTCGACTAAGAATATGAAAGATAAGATTACAATCTTATTAAGAAATTTCGTGGAATATAAATATAATTTGTGAGCAGTGTCCAAAAATGTTGTTTTCAACCAAAAAAGCGAAAAAATTTAAAGAAAAAAAATCTTAAAGATTAGAAAATTTTGGATTAATAGCTTTAAATAAGTCAGTTTCGGTGAAGTGTGTTGGTTATTGAAAGTTTAGTTCTTTCAAACTCAAAATCAATTATGAAGAAAATCTTTCCTTTTCTGTTCGTGATTAATACTATTGAAGAACGAACAATATTTTGACGTTTAACACTTTGAAGATTCAAAAAACTTGATGAAACTGAAGCAGATGGCAAAATTTGATAAGCATATATTTTTAAACTTAGACAGGTGAATTTTCAAATTTAAAAATTATATGTCAATTGACTAAAAAAATAAATATTGCTTTTTTTTGATAAATAAAAAATTTAATTATTTCAAGTTTATAAAAAAATTATTAAAAATTTTTTTTTGATTTTGTTTAGTGATTGAAATTGTCATAAGTTTCAATTGGAGATATGACACTAAATTGTAAATATAATATGTGCGAATATCATAATTATGTTTGAAGAATTGTGTCTATCAGTTGGTGAAATTTTTTATAATTTATTTTGTCAAGAATACATGTCTAAAATTTTCATTGAATGAATCTTATTCAGTACAAAGGAAAGTAAAATCCTTTAAAAATAATTGAAAGAAAGATCAAATTTACACCGATAAATTTCAAAATTAGATAAACTTGTTAAGTCAGAATGGTGCTAATATTATATGCTATATAATAAATTATGTATATATTTTATCGGATATATATTAGATAAACTTATCTATTATGAATCATTATTAAATGCTAAGATTGCGTTTTATTTTTAAAACAAAAGCAAGTGAACAGTAATTAAAGAGAAACCACGCTAGATTAAATTATAAGGGTTTCCAATTTTGAGCTAACTAAAACAAATTTTATCTTCACTTTATATTCGGAATAATATTATCTTTGAAAAATCTTTAAGAGTCTTTATTCGAAAATTCAGCTTATTTTGTAATTTTAATTCAACATGATTTTTATTCGAACCTAAAATGATAATCAAAACATGTATGATATATTCATTATTCTAAATTGCGTTTATTTTCTTGCAAACTGATAAGTGTTCGAAGAAATTTTAATAGTCAAATGTATTTTAAAAAGTATTGTCAAATAGCATGCATCATATAAAAGCCTAATTTTTATCATAATTAGAAAAAAATCATCAATGCACGAAGTGAATAAAAACAAATCAAATAATTTTGATATTATTAAGTAAAAATAAAAATTAATTCATAATTATGATACTGAATAAAGATGCTAATAAGTGCGATAATATTGTTTTGAAAAAATATAATTTAAATTAACATCTAAGAATACAATTCAAATCTAAAATTTAGATAATAGTTGATGATAAAAAAAAACTAGTTGATCAATCAGAAAAAGACGTGATTTTTTTCTTTAATTTTACTAAATTTTAAAATCCTGTTTTCAACAATTAATCACTTTTAGTTTTTGACAAAAATTAATTTTATTAATAAGTTATTTATTAATATAAACTTTTTAAAAAATGTTCCATGAAATTCTTAATATTCTTAAATAAGCTGAATAACTAATTTTGTATAATTTAAGAGCTGACTGTAAATTGATATCCGAATTGAGTACCATTTTTTTTATTTAGAATTTTCTCGGTAAAATTTTTATCTGCTAAATTTTTTATTCTATAAAGTTATGAAGAAATATATCAAATTCTATCCTTTTATTATTTTGTTGATGATGAGCTCAATATAATATAGATTTGTTAAAAACAAAAATATTAAATGTTGTAAATAATTAGAACAAATATCTTTTAATATCTTTGTATATAGTAAAAAATTGGGCAAAATTTTACCCTAAATATATTTTTAATACAAATATTTTAACAAAAGGCAACAAAAAAAAGGAGAGCCTAATTTTGATTTTGTTTCGACATGAAAATAAAATTTCATTTTAAAATTAAAAAATTAAATTAATAAAATTTATGATCTAAATATGTATAATTTTTTTGTATTTATAATTAAATGCAAAATATTTATTATTATAGATCAGTGGCTAAGTCTCTTTTTTTCAAAAAGAAACTTTTTGCTAAAAGTTTTAGAGATTACAATTAAAGATACAAAGCATTTTATAATCGAATGTCTATAAAATCATTCAATCAAAAAGATGTTCTGTATATTGTTTTATTGCCATTTTATTTATATATTTATATGAAGATGAAAAAAAAAATTTTATCAAGATATACTAATAAACGATTATAATAATAAATACTTTATGCAAACACTTACTATTAGAAACTATGATGCCTCAAATTCGTTTGTAAGAGTTTTTTTTTTTTAAATGTACATATTTTGCATATTATATTTCATATATTATATTTCGCGATCGCAAAGACGAAATTCTATTATCGAAATATTACAATTCGTTTTTATTATATTGTTTTAAAGCTAATTTTGTTTATATATAATCAACTGTTTTTTGTATGTATCAATTCTTATGTTTTATAATAAATAATAATAAAATAAATATAATAATAAAAGTTATAATAATAAGGAAAGAATTTTTATAATACAAGCACTTCCAATTTTCACGGATTGAAAATTAAAAATTCAAACGTTTTTAAATTAGTAAGTATTAACTAGAAATTTGAATTTTTGTGCATATACTATTTTGCCTTTATTTACCTAGACACTGTAAGCTATCGAAAATAGAAAAGGATGCTAATCTGATGTGAATTGTATTTAAAAAATTTAAAATTTTTTATTTTCATCTTTTTTTGTTTAATAGCATTCATTCTGAATATTTTTTCCAACAAATAAAAAATTTTACAGCTGCCATTGAGTTCTTAATCAAGAAACTATTTTAAAGATAAATGCGTTTAATATATGAATAAAGAGCTTTAAACTTTGTTATTTTTTAATCACCATTTACTGAAAGTTTTAAGTTACAAAATTTTTAAAATAAATCTTTTACAAAATTATTTTTACCACATAGTTTTCTAGAAAACTAGGATCAATTTGAATTTTCAGAACCAAATTAGAAATCCTCTTTTATCTACTTTTTTAAATTATATTTGATCTATTAGCAAATTTTTTCTATTCTAGGACCATAAAAATACTATTTTTGCATTGAGTGTTGTATAATTGGTTTTTTTTTTCTAATATCTGAAAAGTTTAATAAAATCGATTCAGTAATATCTAAAAAAAATTTTCAAAAATAATTCCTTAATTTTAGCTTTATATCTCTAAGGTGATTTTCGCTTTTTTTTTTGTTCGGCATAAAATATTCGTTTTTAAATCCGTATGTTAATTCGCTTATCACTAAATCACTTAGTCGATATAATAAAACTTCATTGACTAAGCTTATCTAGTAACTTGACGCATCTAATGTTGAATTTGGTTTAATATTGTGATAGTTAAAGTGTTATTCTCATACATTAGAACTTATCAAGTTCAAATCTTTATCGATGAATTGCCTTCGAATGTAAATCGGTTAAATTTTTACAGTATTTTTTTTGAAATTGAATTTATAGAAAAAAAAATAAGTTTCGACATGAAATATTAAGAACGAAAATATTTAAAAACAAATTTTATCTTTGACCAGGTTAATGCAAGTCATTAAAAAAAAATATATATTAATATTATTACCAAATAAAAACGGTTAAGAACCGCTGATAGCAATATTACAAAAATTTAAAAAATATAAAAACTTATTTTTTAATAGTGATCAAATTTGTTGTCAGTTGAATCTGAATTGTTTAATAGAATATGCAATATCAAAATTTGACCGATAAACGAGAATGCAATGTCTAACTTTAAAAATTGTTAAATCGGTCATCAAAAATATATGGAGTTTGAGTTCTAAAAAGCTATTCAAAGAGAATTATTATGAAAAATGCATCAATCAGAAAAATTCAAGTTTAAAATATTCGACAGAGCGGAAAATGATTGTAGAATTTAATCAATTTAATCAATTTGTGAAATTAATTTTAATCTCTAATTTTTTTATGTACTTGAATATGAAAAAGCATTATTATATATATTTTTTTGTTTACGAAATAGGTTATTGTCGTTTAGAAAAATGAAATATTTGACTTGAAGCGTATTAAGTTCAGGTTGATGTACGATATCCAAAGAACAACAGACTTATTAAACTGAATAATATAAAACATATATAAATTACATGATGGGCAATACACTGTTGATGACATGAAATTTTATTAAAAATTTTTTAGAAAAAATATTTGAATTAATAACATTTTAAAAATTTTATTTAATTTTTCTAAATGTGTCATGTAACGTATTTATTGGAAAATTTACTAGGAAACCAAAAAAATCATAATTCATAAAAATGCTTACATTCCTTGATTTATTGAAAATAAAATCTACGAATTCAGTATTCAAATATAACCACAAACCAAATATATTAAATTTAAATTTTGAAATCGAAACTGATAAACAAACGCTTGCTTTCATTTTTTCATAAATTTATTTATAAATTTGAAATCATCAAAAAAAAAAAAAAATAAATAAATAAATAACAAACACGACACGCTTTAGAACAAAAATAACACAAATTGTTAAATGTTAATGGAAATTTATTAAAAGAAAATTTTGCAAGGTAAGAATAAAAAATTTATTGAATTTATCTAAAAATGTATAAAATTTTAGCATTTAGAAATATTTTTAAAGTGTGAGATGTGAATCATAATAAAATAAATATTTGATTTAATTTTAAATACTGAAAAATGTTTCAATGACAAAAATATGAAAGAATTCTAATCGGCTGATTACATGTGCACACCATGTATTTTGGTCTATATATAAGCTATTTTAAAGCAAGACATTTTTTTGATACTTGGATAAAAGTAATTTACCTAAAATGATTTCAGTCTCACATATATATAGTTTTTGAAAATTCACAACAAACATGTTAATTCGCAAAAATTTTTATTTTGCCAAAAAATTTTTTCTACTTTTAATTGAGATTCAAGAGAAATGAGCACTGCTGTTTAATTCAAACATGGTAATAATGTTTAAGGTTATTAAAGTTTAAATTAAATTTATGGATTTTTTTGGCATAAGTTAAGATAAATTCCCTTGAAATAGGAAATAGAAAAAATTAGATATGAAGCGGAAATAGAAAATTTTAAGTTTCATGAAAGAGAACAGTTTTTACCCTTTAAATACTAATTTGGAAAAATTATTTAAAAACTGATACTCGTTTGCTATACTTGATGTTTTTATCATTTCTACTTTGATTTGTCTTGGGATTAGAACTATAATCAATGTTAAAAAATGGAAATACATCGGTTGAATCGAGAAACTAGTGATTATATTAAAAGAACTACTATAAAATTTATTCTACAAATACGATTCGTGTTATAAAAACTTATTCAAAAAACTTTGAATTCTAAAATCATAGCAGGAAAATTCATCGTACGATGAACTCTATCAAAATTCATCAAAATTTTATTACCATTTATGACCTACATTCGATTAGGAATGAGATTACTAATTAAAAACAAAAATAGGTAAAATAAAAAAATGAAGCGATTGCTCAAGATCAGTAAAGAGCGAATTTCGGACGAGAAGTTTTCATATAAAATACATTTGAAGTAGAAAGCTTTTCATAAAGAAAAATAAAAGAAAAATCCTAAAAAGTTGAAAATCTTTATCATTTGGTTGTCACTATTAGTATTTGTGTGTGCTTATTACTAATACACGATAAAAAAAGGTACATTAACCATGCAAATCACAATTACTTACTACACTCGAATTGATGAGCTAAAAATTCAGAAAAAAACCGATGTGAAAAATTGAACAAAAATGATGAACTAAAAATAATGCTCATATTAATGAATGAAATATAAAAAATTTTTTACTGAAAATGATTCACGAAGTAAAATATCATAGGAACGCTGAGATTTTCTAGTTTTGAAGGTAGATAAAAAAAGAATATATATATATATATTATATATTTTTTTTATATTTATATATATATATATATATATATATAAAGAGTATCAAGATTCGTGTATTTCAAATTTTTGATTCAAAAGTGTATATTAGTTATAAAAAAAAGAATAAAGAAAAAAAAAATAGAGTGTTTTATGAGGCTAGAGTAGGTCGAAAAAGCGATTGAAATAATAAAAACGAAGTATCAATAAATAAATTATAAACAAGAGATAGATATAAGGAGCAGGTGTAAATTATATTTAATTTATAAATTTGATACTTCTCATTTTTCTTTGTGAATGAGGCATTTTTCACAACTTTCATCATTATTAAATTTACAATATACTTTTTGTGACTCACTAAATCATTAAATTTTGAATGACTCTTTCGGCGTTTCCATCTCTACGGTTTTATAACTATTTGAACTAATAGTTTAAAAAAACACCTTTTTCGATTTTATTCTACTTTTTTAAAATTAAGGTTTTAAATAAAATTCATTTTTTAAAACTTTAAAGAGCAATTTTTTGATGAAAGAATTTAAAATTTAGTCACAAAACTTGTTTAACAACAAATTTTGAAATTGGAAAATTAAGAAAAGTATATTTGTGAAAATCAATTTTCGAAAGAACAATCTAGTAAAAAGATTGAAAATCATCAAATTAAATCTAAATTCATTTTTAAAGAAAAAAAATCGAATGGAGATTTTTGTATTGAATTACATTTTGCAACTTACAATTTGATTGCAAATTGAAGCCTTTTGAGAGCAAGGCAAAAATAAGTTTAATGAAATTCTTTTCAAGTATATAAGATATTGGCTTAATTATAAAAATTCATTGTAAGCTTAAAGTGTATCCTACATTGTGAATAATTTGTACTAAAAAACTAAGGAAAATTATAGACAAATTTCGTTGATCTAAAATTTTTGTTACGATTCCTATATGATTATTTAGTTATCATCAATGAAATTGTAAAGATGCGCAAATAGAATTAATTTACTTATATTGATTATTAAATTTTGAGTCAAATGCCATTTTTAGATAAAATGAATCATATTACTCGACGATTAAAAGATGTTCACGTGAATTTAAGCAGATTTAAAAAATCGCTAAAAAATATAAAAAGATATTAGAACTAAATAGCTAAAATTTGAAGTACGGTACATTTTCAGTTAAAAACAAAATGCGCATAGTTTTCATTAGTTGATTATTTCATTGTTGATTTATTTTAATCTTCAATATTAGATAAAAATGATGCATGTAATATAAGCTATTACCCTAATATATATATTGCCGTTGGGATTAAAGTCTTAAATTGAACCAAAAGCATGCAAGAAAATAATGATAATTTGTAAACAAAGGCAATACGATAAGAAATTCTAATACCAAAAAACATTCAACAATCTAAGCCCACTTAAAAGTCAAATCAACTTAGTTCATACAAATTACAAAATTAAAAAGCTTGTATTTATTTGTTATCTATTTAGATACCATTGTCATAACATTTTAACGAAATATTTTTACCGAACCAGCAAATTATTATTCCAAAAAAAGTTTTTCTGCAAAAACTACAGTTTTTGAACTT
>BLXL01010706.1:0-17667 GCA_023170135.1 Acarapis woodi
AAAAGTTTTTTTTAAGATACTTACAGGTACAAAAAAATACACAACGATGAACCGACACTAAAAAAATAATCAAAAATTTTTTCTCGAATATATCTAATTATAGATATTATGTTAATTGTTTCCCTTTTTTTATAAGTATCAAATGTATTAAATGATTATTTTAATTGTATTTTGACTCAATTCCAGAAATGGAAACTGTAAACAAAAAACTTAAAATTTGGATAAATTTAATTATTTAAATTGATTACAAGATTAATTTTTCATTCATATCACACTTTAAAAGACAAACGGGGTTTTTGACTTATCTTTGAAACGAAAAAAAATTGATTAAATAGTCTGCGGGCAAGATTAAAAATTCGAAATATTTTTTTATTTTAAAAGAAAAAAAATATTAAAAAACGAAAGGTAGTATGTAAAAAAATAAATTCTGATCTTGTTTTCAATGTGCGGCAGATTGTTTCAAAGTAATCTTAAAGTCTTTAAACATAATTACTGATAATTTTAATAAGTGCACACGACCTAATTTGAGATATAAAATTATTAATTAAATTTATATCTGATTTGAATTGATTGATTAAATAATTTATAAATAACTTATTATTAGCAAATAATTTTTTTACAAAGATCAAAACTATTGGAGCAAGTTTTAACTGCCAAATAAGTAAAATTTTTTGAAATTTGAAGCTAGATTGATTTAAATAAAACAAAGGCCTAATTTTTTTATAAATTAAGAAAAACGGCCAAAACAATTTTTCTTTAATTTCAAGTTTTCATATTTTCCAAATCAAAAACACAAAATGCTTTTTATATAAATTTTGATAGAAATTTTTGGGTAATTTATATTTCACATAACGATAAACGAAAAAAATTANNTAAAAGTTCAAAATTCTAAACATGATTTTTTATAAATATTATTAAACTAATATTTTAATTAAAATAATCTATAATATTAAACCTAACAATACTAAAAAAAGTTTTCTTAAAATTTTTTAAAAATTCTTAAATTTTCTGCGGATTCAATCAAAACATAGAGGTCAAACGTCATTTATTTGCGTGTGATGTAATTGTATTTCAACTTAATACGTGAAAGCTTTTTATAAATTTATTGTTTAATATATATCAAAAAAATTTTTTATTAATTTAGAAAATCTCTAACGCTAGAATTGTGTGGAAAGCAATAAATAAGACATGCAAATTCAGAAAAGTGAATGCTATTAAAAATTAAGAAATTTGAATTCGATTCGTCTTTTTTTCCAAACTGTAATTAATTGATTTTTAAGATTTTCTGCTGTAAAATATTATTATTTCAGCCAATCATTATAAATATATATATTTGAACTGTATTTCATTGGATTTAAAATGAATCAAAAATTTTGGATTCTCTAAAATTATTATTTTTAACAGTTATGATCATTTTCTTGGTTTTGAATTTTTACGATTATGACTAGTAATAAATAAATTTTGAAACTTTTTAATTTCAACCGATAAGATTTTTTTCTAATAACTTTCATTCAATTTCATAAATAGATTTTAATTAAGTTTGAGTAATAAAAAGTAAGAAAATTTTACAATTTAAACAAAAATCAAAATTTAATACTTATTCCACATTCAAAAAAAATTCTGAGGGTATGAAATGAAATTTTAAAATTTGATTAATATGATTAAACATCAATAAATAATAAAAATTTTTTAGTCATCATTGCATTCTATATAGAAATCCGTTGAAATTTAGATACTCCCCTCAAAAATTGATTCACGAAAAGTGACATTTTTGAATTTATCTATGATATATGATTTATGATGTCTGATTTTATTAAGTTTTTTTTATTTAATAAAAAAAGTTAAGAATTTAATGTCTAACCCACTTGGAATTTGAACTTGTGTGATTAAATAAATTTTTAAAAGACAAATTAAAAATTTAGAATTTTTTAAAAATAAAATTTGAAACTTTAATCTTTTTTGAATACCGATTGAATTGAATTAGTATCAAGGAGATAATTTGAATATTTTCAAAAAGTAGACTTATTGAATTATATACATAAATTGATGAAAAAAGCTTGTTGAACGAGCAAATTTTTTTCGAAAATATTTTCAGTTCGGTTTGAAGGTAATAGATAAATCATAAAAAATGTACACCTACTGTCACAAGATTCTTTGACTTTCAAAGATTTAAAGATGATTCTCAAGTTTGTCCCACAAATAAGAGCTATAAATAGTTTAATTGGAAATTCGGAAAAGATATAATTAGGTTAAAAAACATCAAATTTATTTTCTTATTATTGTTTTGTATTAGAAATCTATTCAGGAAGATATTTAAAAAGGACTAAAATGTCTTAAATGAACGACTCAATTGAGAATTTAGATTCGTACTTAATAATATCACTTGTTAATAAATTAAACACATTGTTTTATACATTTGAATATTATTTTCGATTTAATTTATTCTTTCAACAATTTTTTAACCCAAATTTTATTTTAATATATTTTTAAACTTCAAATTTTTATCGAGTATTTTTTAATAATTTGTTTTATTAGCTTTCATATAATTTGTACATTAATTTTATCCTATAATTTGGGTTTGCAAGTCTTTACTTAAAAAAAAAGATAATCTTACCATTTACGGACACTTTTTAGTTTAATTAAGTCATCACCATCAAAAATTAATGTTTCAAGATCATCTAGATCAAAAATTATTTGCTATATTATTTTGTTTAAAAATTTTTAGCATCCATTTCTCTGCATCGGCAAACTTTCTAAAAAGTTTTTTATTATTTATTTTATTAAAGATTTTAATATAATATAATAATATTATAACTCTAAATCGAATTCATTACAATAAATTACCAAACTTATTCTTCATAATTTGTAATCTTATATGGTATGATTTTAAAACAATTTGTATGTTTTAATTAAATAAAAACTATACATCACACATATCTAAAAATTCATCAAATATATTTCAAGAATAAAATATAATGCACAAAATGTAGAATACACAATTATTAGCTAATTTAGTCTAGCATCTTTTATGGAATGTATATAAAGTTTAAGATCTAAACAAATAATATAAATGCATTTATATTATTGTCATGAATATATTAAATGTGCTGAATATTCGAAAATCAAATTACTTATTTCTAATCTAATATAAATGAAAAACTATTGAAAATTAATATTAAATCAATACATTAATTCACATCTAGTTGAAATTTATCGATAAAAATATAAGTAATTTTCAAGTAATTATCACTAATGCATTTAATTTAATCTTACTCATGATAAAAAGAAGGAATATTTGTGGAAAAAAATTTAGCTGTAAATTGGTAGCTGTAAATAATAAAATATTTTTAATTATAGACACTGTTTATTTTTCACATTAATAAAATATCATTTTCTTCAAATAAAAATGAACTACTAATACAGAGGTTTAAAGTTCTTAAATTAAAAAATTGAGATTTTGAATTTCGTAATTGTGTACAATCATTTTAATTTTCAATTTATGTTTATCCATTAAAACGCTCCATAATTTAAAAATTCAAACTTCGATTTATTTCAATCATAACATTAAAAGATTCGATACAATTAATTAATATAGATTACGATTCGTCAATGTGTTTGAAAAATGAAAATTTTTGTATATATATATATTAATACATGAGACAGGTATAGTTCAAATTTTTTCTGAAGCATAAATTTTTATTTGCTTAAATCAGGAAGATTTAATCGTTTTTTAATTTTAATAAAAACCTTTGAAAGTCAAATTTACTTTTAACACCAAATATAAAAAAAATATATAATTTATGACATTGTAAACAATATTAACCTAATTTGATCAGAAAAAAGGAATTTATGAAGACAAAAAACATTGACAGACATCATTTTCAAATTTTAAAAAATAATTCGATTGTAAAAATGAATTATTAATTGACTGATTTAATATCATTTTTATATTAAAAATTTAAATCAAATCAAATCATACTTGTCTTTATAATATAACCAAAATATTTATCGTATCATAATTTTATTTCAAAAATTGAATTTCTTTACTCCCACGTGATTTAGGACCATGATATTTTACTCGTGTACGATCATGAGGGTCAACTTTACCAGTCGAATAGATTATGTGTGTAACACCTTGATCTATAGGTAAATCTACTTTTGGGTCTTCAATGGCACATTTTCTCTTAAATTCAAATGTTAAATGTGTTTCATTTCTTTTGCCCGCGATCAGATGCCAATTAGGTTTCTCTACTATTTCAGGCATTTTTTGTCCACTTGAATAGCGATCCTGTTAACAAAATTATAGAAATTAATTTGTTTATTCATTAATCAATAAATTATATTTAATAATCAAAGAAATTCAAAATTTTTTTGTCAGAATTTTAAAAGACCATACATTTTGCAAAAAATTTTTAAATAAACAAAAATAAATTATTCAAATATTGCGAAAAAAAATTCAATTATATTTCTAAATTAAATTGAAACACGGACTTAATCTAAAAAAATTCAATTCGAAAGGAAATTAAAAATTTCAAAAATAATCAAATGCGAATGTTCAAAAATATTGTGAATTTCAAGCTAATATTTGCATAATCATTATTCTTTTTATATTTTAAAAAAAAAAATCGTATGTTCATAAATTAAAAAACAAGTGCATTTTTTTTGAGTATTTTTTTTTTAAAACATTGAACTCGCTAAAAAATGATTTTTCACCTTGACATTGTTTTCTTGGATTTCAAATCTTTCCCTAATTAATAATGCATATAATGAAAGATTTTATTTTTCAATAATTACTAAATTTTCTCAGCAAGTCTAATGAAAAAATTTTGTATTAATATTAAGCTTTCCAATATCAACAGCCACCAATTAGACGGTTGATCATTAAAGTGATGTTTGTATAATTAATATTAGATAGTTAGAAAAATTTAGTGTACATTTTCATTCAATCAAAACCATAGTATGATCTAATTATGGTTCTAGTATAAATCATTTTTATAGCCGATATTCGAAGGATTCCAAAAAATTAAATGATTTTCTTCAAATCATCAAACAAAATCTTTTAAAAACAAATTCCAAGTATTACATTCACTATAGTGAACGATAATTTCAGATATAAATGAGGTGAATAATCAATGATAAAAGCTTCAAAAAAAAAAAAAATTTATGGAATTGTACACATGGAATTTGAATTGACAAAATCAGAACTTTTTCTTTTAAAGAATATGTATATATTTGTAAAAATTTGATAGAAAGTATTTCTGAATCTACAAATTAAAATTCAAAAATCATAAAACAAATAAATAAATTACATTCTTTTGAAATTAAAATTTTTATTATGATTACCGATATTTTGGCTATAAAATATAAAAAATTATAGAATTTTATTAAAATGTATAAAAATTAAAGTTGAATACTTGCATGCAAAATAGCAGATCCGTTTAAATGTACATAACCAGTGACTAAATCAGCTTGAGACATTGTTCCTGATTTAGAGACTCCAAGGGCAAAGTATCCACGAGATTTGACTTCAACCTTTCAAATGAAATAATTTTTTTATACACAAATATGATATCAAATCTAAACGAAATATTGTTTTAGGAGCTTACTTTAAATTGAATGCTTTCATTATTATCAATCAATTTCCAATGCATGCGATAACCTCTATTTGGTATCAAATCGACTACATTTACATAACTGCTGCAAACAATATTGACTGCAAATGCAATCAGAGCTATACCTAAATAAATAGGTTGAATCATTTTAAAAATTAAAAGTTTTATAAAAACAAATTGTGTTTTTTTTAAACTTTGAAAAATTGGATTTACTCTGCAAAATGTTAAAAAATATTGGATATTTGATTTAGTTTTTAGTGAATAAAGTTCACAAGTGTGAAAAATATTGAAAAATACTTAAAAATTGATCATGGTGGTTAAAAACTTATTCAAACTAATTTTTCACTAACAACACTATGAAAAAAAAAATTAATTTAACAAAGAAATCGTGAAAAACGTCCTAAAAAAATCTGAAAAACTTTTTGCACGACAGTTATTTAAAATTTGATCATTTGCCAATGAATATTTATCAAAAAAAATTACACTTATAATAATGTATTAATTGAAAAAACTGAATTATTTGTCAAAAAATCAGAATGAAATGAAGGGTAATTTTTAAAAACGTAAGAAATTACAAAAAAAAAAGATCTTCATTGCAATAATTCAAGAATGCATCGAATTTTAGACTAAAAAAACGAGCACATAGAAAAAAAAAGCATTAATGATTGTGGTCTCCTTTTGTTTTGAAGTTTGAAATTCAAATTAATCAAAAACTAAAACTCAACAAAGAGATAAATGAAGAAACTAAAGTACAAAGTTCAAATTCTAGTAACAAGTGTTTAGGAGTGTGTTACATTTGGCGGGTAACAAACATATATTTGTAAGGTGGTTGTGTGCCACAAGAAAAGGAGAAATAAAATTGATTAAATTAAGAAGTTTAATAATAATAGAAAAAATACACACACCTTAAAAAGAAATTTGAACGAATATTAATATGGAAGATTTAAGAAAAATCAAATTAATTTGAATCAAATGAACTCTTACTATCAAATTTTGAATTCGCATTCTAAAACTTACAAATTTGTTTCGATTTTCCAATTTTTTTTTCATCTTGTATCAAATATATATAAATTTTTTATGAATTTTTCAATTGATGCTAAGTTCAGTTATCCTAAGAAGAATTCAATGTCTCAAATAAAAGTAACAAACACCTGTTTCATGAAAAAGGTGAAAGTAATATACTTCGAGACAGTATCAAAAGAGAGTAAATATTTCGTCGGATTCATGTTGAATTAAGGAAACTATATAGAGATCGTAAATTAGCTTTCTTTAGTTAACTAATATATACCCACTACTAAGACTACTCAATAAAGTTAATTCGAAATAAGTTTTCGTCTGTTCGTACTAAACGTAAATTTAATTCAAACGTAATTTTGGCATCAAAGAACCTAAATGTCTGAGTAAATCTGATGTACGCCATCAAAAAATTTAATTTAACAAATCTTATAACTTATTCAAGTTGTTATAAGAAACTTTTGAATTAGTGGCCTTTCAAATTTCACCTTTATTGTAAAAAACACCTTCATGATCAACATACCAAAGTAGCGCACACATTTAAAAATTATTTCAAATTTATTTATTGAACTCCACCTTATTCGATCAATTTTACTTTTTTGCTACTTTCTAAACTAAAAAAAAATCTGAATTTTACTTTGAACATATCGGGTAATGTGTTTTAAATAAAGCATATTTAATGTTTATGTCTATATAAATCATATCATATAAATCATTGCTGTATTATTGAGTACAAGTTTCTATTCTTAAAAAAAGTTAATTAAAATGAAAAAAAGCAAAATTTTTTTTTTTTTTTCATGTAACCTAATCTCATCATTTATTTTTTTCAATCCTCACTAAAGTATTTTCGAATATAATTGCCCACATTGTAAATTGAAATTTTAGATCCAAATAAAAGTACTGAATTTTCAGTTTGTTACATTTAAGCGGTGAATCGAAAGTGATGGAGGTTTTTTAATTGAAAATCAGACTAGCTTTCAAAAATTATTAGTAACACAAATTTTCGCATCAATGATGATTCATCACCTACTTGAATTTTTCACTTTCTAAACTGTATCATATTAACTGAATCAAAAGCCAATGTTCAAGATGATCAGTTTTCTCGTGAAATCAAGATTATAAGGTTTCAAAACCTTTTTTTTGACAGGTATTATATTTATTAAATATTTTTAATCATCATTTCAAATTAGAAATAAAAAATTTTCTTTATAAAATTTAAACTAAATTTAATGTATCATTTATCAAAATATAGTTTTTAGTAAAAAAGGGATTCGCAATAAAAAACATATAGGAAGATAGCAGATTTTCAAAAATCTTACTTGAACTTCTAAAGTAAAGAATAAAGCTCAACAAGTGAATGCCAACAATTATTGACCGACTGACTAAACAAAGTATTCATGTGGATGAAATATTTATGTTTTTGTTTGGTTTGAATAAACATAATTTATGTTTTTAGCTTAATATAGATTTTTTATATAAAAAAAATATTATGAATTGATTTAATTAAAGAAATTCAAAAATCACACTATAAAACGAAGTTCTAGAATGGTCAAGTGTATGAAATAACATGTGTATAACAGACTTCTGGCTTGAAAATTTTAAACGCATGTTTTTAAGTGCTTATTAAGTACATAAAGAAATGTGCTAATCGTAAGGTTGATGTGTGTGATGAGTGAATTTGTGGTGAATCAAATAAGTAATAAGTTGACTGGAGACTTAAAGTATAATATTAAATGAACGGTTTAACAGTCTAGGTATATTTTTAAATAATGTGTGGCGACTTTTCAAGTGCCGAAAATTAAAATACAGTTTTCAAGTATTTGAGTTTTTTTTAAATTTGAAACTGTTCTTTCTAGTCAATTTAATCACAACTTTTGAGCAATTTTTCAATTTTTGGGATAACTGTTAAAATTCAATTATCGAAATTCAAGATATAATAGATATAATAAGGATTTGACCCATAATTTTTTAAAATAATAAATATCAAAATACATATTAGTATCTCGATCATTTGTTTCACATTTATGATAATATTTATAATAAATATTGCAAAATTGACAAATCGCTATTATTTTTTAAATTCATAAATGCTTTGTGAAATCTTGAAATCTGTTTATTCACCTTGATTTTTCATGCAGATTTTAGGTTATCTTTTAAATTAAAACAAAAATTCAAAATAGAATTTAACAATCAATAAATATTGAAAAGAAAAATTAAAGGAAATTATAAAAAAAGCTATTTTTATCAATTTTATTTACAAAATTCAAAAATTGACTAAAGATACGATGAGATGAGATGATTACAAAACTATTTCTAGAAAAATTGATAAAAATTGCATAACCATGGTAGTAATAAATTAATAAAAACTGACGATGATGGGGCACTTAAGCTAGAATCACGTCTAGAAATTAGTTTTTTAGTCTTTTTGACAATTAAAATCTAATAAATTCATCAAATCTAAAAATATAGTAAGAGGCTGGCATTATTTGCTTTTCTTTATCTAATTAATTATTTCTATAAAAATAAATATAATTTTTTAATTTGACATTTTGTGACTTTGGTTCTCAAATAGCATAAAAAGATCATTGAAAAATTTCACTCTGAAAAACTATCAACCGGAAACATAGACACTTAAAAATTGTACATAAAAAATGTTGCTCACATTAAGATCATTATTAAACAAAAAAAAAAAAGAAAATGTGTGATATGTGTTGAGGCCAATCACAAATTTGAATTTCAGAAAAACTAAATAGGTCATTTTGCCTAATTTTCATGAACAATAAGTTCTTGAGAAGAGTTGGAGAAATCGAATTGGAAAAATAAATTTTTTTTTCACAATGAAATTAAAATTTATGTGTAATCTGATAATATGCACTTGATATTGTGAGATTATGACAACAGAAGTTATGAAAAGGTTGCAATGTAGTCAGGTAGTAAGCAAGTAGAGATGAAAGTTGGTAAATCGATTTTAATGTTATTGTATGCTTGTGTTGATCATATCGATATTTATATATATATATATTTATATAATATTGAACGAGGAAAAAAGAGAAACAAATTGATACAAATTCAAAGGGGGTAAAAATTCAAGTTCTCGGGTAAATTAGATCAGAAATTGAGAAAAAAAAAAACTAAAAAATATGGTAAAATAAAATCTAATTACAAAAACAATATGGTTTACTTTGTACATACTCATTTTAAACTCTTAAATATATGTATCTACAATTGGGGGATTTGTAATTAATTAAAATTTTCACATCCTAAAACACTTGCCTAAATTCATTTTAAATTCGCATCCTAATCACAATATTCACCTTTTAAAAAAATCTTATAATCTATTTAAATAGAATTCAATCACGTGACTTATAAACTTTTCGTTTTTCAGATTTTCTTGAGAGCAACAAAAAATAATATTTTAATCTAAAGAGTAGAATTAAAAAGTAATAAAAAAAAATCGATAAGACCGCACATATTTTTGATCTTAAATAATACACACAAGTCTTTTTTTTTTCAGATTGAATTTTGATTACTCTTTCTAATGAGACGAAAATCTCTTTAATCTTACAAGGCTATGCGGACTAATTATTATGTGGACTAATCCTTTAAACCAATTACCTCTGTTCATTTGGATTTAAAACATTATTCACAGGATTCGCGTTCAATGAGCGAATTCGTTTGGCTTCCTTATATGCCCAATTGGACAATGTTTTTGCTTTCGCACATTTTGAACGTCTACCTTTATTCAAAAGTACCTGTACAGTTTCGTTTTCTACTAATGGTAACATTAGCACATCAAACGCTGAACACAAATCACCAATCAAACCGGCTAATGCTGCTGTTAAATTATCATTTGAATTTTGATCAGCAGCTACAGTTAATATGAATTGAATAATGTACGGTACATGATTTCTTAACAAGTTCACTTCCGGATTCGGTCGCTCGCCATCGCCTTTCAAACCTTGCACAATGCCAGTATAAGCTTCTAGAATACTTTCCCTTAATTCATTGACATAAAGAATTGAATCGAAATCATTGCTATCGATTTGAACTTGAGATGCATGTAAAAGTGTATTCAAAACTACCTCTAAATATGGTTGAAATTGTGTTCCAATAGATAAAGCAATATCACCAAATACACTTAATATTTGTGGTTTAACACTACGATGTACATCCATATTACTTAAATTTCCGATAAGAATTGTCATTATTTCATCACAATATGGTTGAATACGGTTACTTAACGCACGGCAGATATCACCAACTAAGCCGACAGCGATTGTACACACCTGATATTCTGCGTGATTTTTGAGACCCATGATTAAATATGGTCTAAATGCATCCATATACTTTATGAAATCATCTCCTATTACTTCGACTAATGTGCTGACAGCCATCAACGCATCTTCTTGTACACTACCCGATTTTTCAGTTGCGGTGAACATTCGTATAAGACCATTCATAACGTAATCTGATATTTTAGGTGCATCTTCAGTTGACATTTTTCGAAGCACAGATTGTAATGTAGCACATAACAGTGATTGCAAATCATTGTATTGATCACGATCACTTGAACTTTGAATCGCAGATTCAAGAAGTGGAATTTGCTCAAGACGTTCAAGAATTATCTTAGTTACTTCTTGAACGGTAACATAGCAATCCTTAGGGCTATTTTTTATTAACTCCATTAATGCTTCGTAAGCAGCTGATCTTAGATTGGCTTGATTTCCATCCGATCGTTCAGTTGTTTGCAACAATTTTGCGACAATATAGTTAAAATATTTAGTTAGACAATAGGTAGTAGGCTCTTCTTCGATCTGCTCGGCTGCCTTATAAGCAGCTTCAGCAAGCGAATTAAATGCCCAACAAATATTGGCTGCAACACGTGGCTCAGAATTCAAACCTCCGATTAATGTATTAATTAGTAGATCTAAACTTGATGAAAGCACAGCATCTGGTATTGCTTCACAAATACGACCAATAGTCCAGGCGGTTGTGTCACGAACAACCACATTTTCATTAGCTGACATCAAAGTAATTAAATTAGGAAGAGCTTGCTCAACGATCGGTTTGAGTGTAGATGCCTCTGGACCTTCTAAAATTGAACCGAATGCCATGACGGCTGCATCCCGAAAACGCCAATCTTGATCATTGATATGTTTAGTTACGAACGGTAATACTTCGTTTACAATTGCGTCTTCGCAACAATTTGCCATTAACATCAAGCAAACACCAGCTGCTTTGCATGGATTCCAATCATCTTCATCGTCATGCTCTTCCTGTTTAGTAAGTGTTTGCATTAGAATTGGAACTAAATATTGAAGTGCACCTTTCGCGTAAAATCTTGATGTTCTTGCCGGAGGAATGCCTTGTTCATGTGCTTCTAAAGCTTCAATCGATAAATCAACTTCTTCATCGCAAACGTTCGACCAGAATTCAATACCTTGAAGCGCTACTTCATCACGTTCATCTTTCATAGCTTGCATTGTGATTGCGAATAAAGCTGGACCCATATAATGTTCCATATACTGATAATAAAGTGACATTATTTTAACAAGACATTGTAATGCTGCCACTTTTACCTATGAAAAAAAATATGATTAAACATATTCATTAAATTTTAATGCAAGTTACCTGTAAATTTTCAGATTGAGTAGCTTCACAAACCACTTGCATGATGAAATGTCGTTCAGATTCACGTTCAAAATTAGCTCTCGTAAATTCGAGTGAATTCAAAAGTGCATTAGTTGCAGCTAGTTTGACGTGATCATTAGTTTCATCTTTTCTCATACCGTGTACGATTGCGGTTAAAATATCATTGGCTTGTAGCTGAAGTATTTCTGGTTGTATGTCTTGACAAATATAACCTATAGCTTCTAAGGTAGCCTCTTTCAACATTTCGGTACTAGTTGGATTCGTTACATTTTGAGTTAGTAACCTGATTAAATCATTCCAAAGACCAAACGGCAATTCTGTGACTGCAATATAGGCCACACATTGTGCAGCTGAACTAGGTCTCGTTGATTCGGTACCAAGCGTGCTTAAAACTTTTATTTTGACATATTCTCTTAGATCTTCAGGTAGACCAAGCCATCTTTTTTGACATTCGGCTTTTAAGCTGCTGTCTTTTGATGTAAGCGCATTTTTAAGTTGAAGTCCTGCCGCTGTTCTAACGACTGCATTATTATTTACATTTTGTAGAACATCTGATAGCGATTTAAAATAATCGATCTGTAATCATAATTTAAATTAGATAAGTTGAATAAATTTTTTTCGTTTGTTGAATAAGTAATGGTATTTATTAAACGAATATATGGCTGACTAAATACTTGAACACACATTCAAGCGAGTCATAATCAAAAGATAATAATTCGCTAATTAAATAATAGTAAACATAAATTAACCAAATAATTGGAATTCAAAATAATCATAATTTAATAGTATATAAAAAGCACACAATGCCGACACTAAGAAACAACTGATTCGAATATTCAAATCACAATATTTATATTGACAAGAGAATATACAACAAATAGTGCAAGAGAATTGANNTTTTGGTTAGGTATCAAAGCATACGATTTTGTAGCTGGTTGGAAGAATGTCAAAAGCTCTTATTTTTTATCAAAGAAACAAGCTCTGGAAAAGTTTCCAATGTTAAAAAGTGAGTAAATAATATAAAAATACTAATAATATCGGAATTTTGTCGATAATTAAAAAAAAATTTATTACACATAGGTGACAAACTTGTAGGAGCTATTGTATATTATGATGGCCAACAAGATGATGCTAGATTCAATATGACACTCATTTTGACTGCTGCAAGATTTGGTGCCATAGTTGCGAATCATTGTGCTGTAGTCAACTTACATAAAAATGAGAATGGCAAGCTTGATGGAGCCCGTCTTCGAGATCAGGTGAATTCAAATAAAAAAATCTTGAATTATTGAAAATAATTCCTTTATTGAAATATCAAATATCGTTTTAGCTTACTGGCGAAGAGTGGAATATAAAAGCAAAATGTATCATCAATGCGACGGGACCATTTACTGATTCAATTCGTAAAATGGACAATCCGCAAGCCCGAACCATTTGTGCCCCAAGTAGCGGAGTGCACATTACGTTGCCTGGTTATTATAGTCCAAATGATATGGGCTTACTAGATCCGGCTACTTCTGATGGTCGCGTGATCTTTTTCTTACCATGGCTTAAATCAACAATTGCAGGAACAACAGATAAACCATGTGAAATTTCATTTACTCCTAGTCCAACTGAAGCTGATATTCAATTTATTTTAAAAGAAATAAAAAAATATCTAAATCCAGATGTGAATGTAAGAAGAGGGGATGTAATGAGTGCCTGGAGCGGTATAAGGTATCGAATTTTCCAATTATTAATTTTTATTATTATAATAAATAATAGTAATTTCATTTAATCTGAATTTATTTTTTTTTCATTTTTGATAGACCTTTGGTGCTCGATCCCGCTAAACCAAATACTGAGTCAATTGCACGTAATCACATAATAGATGAAAGTGAGAGTGGACTTATCACAATAGCGGGTGGTAAGTGGACAACTTATAGATCAATGGCTGAAGAAACTGTTGATTATGCAATAAAACATAACAGCAAATTAAAAGCCAAATCAGCTTGTCAAACAAAAGGTCTTCTATTAGAAGGTGCTCATGAGTGAGTTTTGCTTTAATTATTATATGAATCCATAAAATATTAAAACATAAAAATTTTTATTAGATGGACACCAACTATGTTTATAAGATTAGTTCAAGATTATGGACTTGAACCAGAAGTAGCTAATCATTTAGCAAACACATATGGAGATCGAGCGTTTGCTGTAGCAAAATTAGCAAATTTATCTGGTAAACGATGGCCAGTAGTAGGAAATCGATTACACACAGATTTTCCATATATTGAAGCGGAAGTTAAGTGTTAGTATCTCGATTTGTTTATTTAAATAAGATTTTTTAATTTTATCACTTTCAAATAATTTAAAAGAATTGATAAAATTTTTTTTTTTTTTGATTTTTTAGTTGCCGCTAGAGAATATGCATGTACGGCAACAGATGTAATAGCCAGGCGAATGAGAATTGCATTCTTAAACGTCGAGGCAGCGTTGGAAGTGTTACCAAAAGTTGTCGACATAATGGCTGATGAATTAAATTGGAGTGAAAAGGAAAAGAAGATACAAATAGAAGAAGCAATAAAATTTTTAAACGGTGAAATGGGTCATACAGCGAACAGAGAAGCGAAATCAGATGTGCAATTAGATTTGACAAGACAAGAAATTCTTGAATATTCAAAACAATTTAATTCAATGGACAGAGAGAAGAAAGGTTACATTAGTGTAAATGATTTAAGAAGAAGTTTTAAAGTACGTAACTTAAATTTGATCAGGTGAATTATAATAATTGGTTTATCTTTTTTCTTTACAAAAAAAAACAGGCCTCAGGACAAAAATTTACAGATCAGGAACTGCATTCGATTTTGAATGAAGTAGATATGAACAAGAATGGTCAAGTTGAATTAGATGAATATTTACAATTGATGCATGGTCTGAAGAGTGGATTAATTGTTAATTCAAGACTAGCAACAGCAGTGAAACAAGAACACAAAATGGAAGAAGAGAAAGAATTCAAGCAGTTGATGAAAATATCAGTTGAGCGTAGTGGCGGTGGACTTTAAAATTTTTATCTTTGCTATAAATCATTGAACACGAATATATAACCACTTATAAAATCGATTGATTTATTATTTATTTGTCTTTAAATTATTAGTATTTGTTATTTAGATGATTTTAGTTGTAAATTTTGTTTTATTGTTTTGTTGGTAATTACCTCAACAATAAAAAACACAATTTATTAAATTGGGGAAAAAAAGATATTTAAATAAAAAAAAACTTTATTCGAAATTGATCGCAAAACGAATGATTAAAAAAATACTAATTACTATGCAAGCCATTTCTAAATTTAAAGACGGAGAATGTTGTTTAATTCACACATACAAAAAAATTTCAAAAGAAATGTAGGAATTTTGGAATTGTTTCGATACTTTTTGTTAGTTCCAATAAGTATAAACAGAATTGATTTAAGCTCTTGTATATTTACCCTATTTATATTATTGGAAAAATTTAATTGATCAATCAGCATGAAAATGTAATTAAAAAAAATTTTTTAAAAGATAATTTTAAGTTTAAAAAAATTTAAATTTATGAACTCACCCATATATGTAACATGAAAACAGATGCGATGAATATCAGACTCATTACTAAAACAGGTACTGGACCACTAAATCGAAAGAAATCAATTATTATTCATTATGATGATTGAATGAATAACGATAAAAATGTAGCTTACACTTTGATTCCTGGCGAGTCATCAGTATAAAATTTCCACATACCATCTGAAGATGCTGGAGCTCGAGTTCGAATAGTACTAGCAGTTGACGATGTCACTTTTCTTTGTCTAACTACAGATCCTGTGGATCTTGATGACATTGAAGATGGTGCCTTGTTACCTGAACCAACAGTTGTTGAACTTGGTGATGAAGCAGCCTATTTCAAATAAAATTTCAAAATATTTTGAAATAAATTAAAAGTGAATTCAAATTTTTTTAATGATTTTCCAAAAAAAACTTTGATAATTAAATTGCAATAACTAACCATGTTATTTACCGTTTTGTTTTTCCCTTATTTAAAATAATTTAAATTCAATTGAATTGTTTGATTAGAAAAAATACGATAAAAATGAATTTTAGGTGATGTGTACAAAATAAAATTTTTTCTTTAAATATATATATTTTTATATAGATAAGAAACTAAACAAAAATACTAGTGAGACACTTGATGGCAAATTTGTGAATTAAAATCTTTAAATTTAAACTTTTTTCCGCTCACATGTGACAAGCCGAACAAAAATTTTTTTTTGAATTTAGACCTTTTCTGCATATATAATTTAAAATTTTTTAAGCTCAAACATTAAATTTAACTAGTTTAATTCTGGTTTTTCTAATAATAATAATAATAATAAATATAGAGAAGTTTTCTCAAGTATAATTGAATTTTATTATATACATTATAAGTAAACAGATTTTTACAATTTCCAAGCCATTTAAAAAAGAAAAAAAAACCGAAAAAATTTGAATTTCAAATTTTAAAAAATAATGATAAGCAATAAGTACTTTGCGAATTCAAATGAAGTTTTTGCTAAAATATTCATTTTTGAAGTTCGAATAGAAAAATATGTCAAACTTTTAAAAATGTGATTTATCTAATTTGATACAAATAATTTTTGACACATTTATCAACAGAATACAATTTACAAGAAAA
Organism: Acarapis woodi; assembly: GCA_023170135.1. Lineage (NCBI taxonomy): Eukaryota > Metazoa > Arthropoda > Arachnida > Trombidiformes > Tarsonemidae > Acarapis > Acarapis woodi. The sequence continues at coordinate 16,962 of BLXL01010706.1, forward strand.
TTATAAAGGATATAATAGTAATAGCTAAAACATTCTTTTATAAGCTGAGTCTAAAGTCAAAACTACAAGTGTTAATTATCGGCGGCGTTTTAAACAAGTGACTGTCTTTGAGTTATTATTTAAAAAGGAGCGCGTCGAGTGTGAAAATAGTGTTTTGTAGATTATTTAGTGTTCCCATAATATCTGAACAAAATTGTATTTGTATATTTGAACAAAGAGTAATTCCATGTTCAGGCAAGACATTTGGTTTTTCGTTTAGTTTGTTACAACTGAATTTGTTTGATTGATTCAACTTAGAGAAGAAAATCCATTTACCCCGCTTAGTATCATCCCATCAAAAAAAGTGAACGATGGATCTAATTACTATTTTATCAAAGACCGTTTCATCAGATCATAATGAACTAAATACAGCACAATGCTTTCTTGAACAAGCAGCTGCTAATAATTTAGTAAGTATTTTTTACTAGAAAGTTTCAATTCTCTTGCACTATTTGTTGTATATTCTCTTGTCAATATAAATATTGTGATTTGAATATTCGAATCAGTTGTTTCTTAGTGTCGGCATTGTGTGCTTTTTATATACTATTAAATTATGATTATTTTGAATTCCAATTATTTGGTTAATTTATGTTTACTATTATTTAATTAGCGAATTATTATCTTTTGATTATGACTCGCTTGAATGTGTGTTCAAGTATTTAGTCAG
>BLXL01010707.1:0-12302 GCA_023170135.1 Acarapis woodi
TTTTGTATTAACTTATTATTATTGGTCAAGAGATCGAATTACTAGTCTATTATCATCAATAAATTTGGAAGATGATTTGGGTAGTGTCAAGATTACTGAATTGACTTCGATTGAAGGCGAGGCTGTCGCTAATAACAGGAAAGCAAAATTGATTTTTTTTTATGAATGGGTAATCAAAGGTAAATGGTCTGGCAGATTAAAAGGCGTCGAACATGATATTGAAGGTGAATTCGAGGTAAGTTGCTCGAATCAAATTTATATTTATTCTTTGATAATCAATAATCAAAAAATTATTTTATAGATTCCAAACTTAAGCGAAGAAAATGATCCGAGTGAAATTAATGTCCAGGTGAGTTACACAGAGAATAGTGAACATGACAAAAATGAATCGATAAAAGAATTATTCAGAATAAAAGGCACCGAATTGATTCGAAACAAACTAGGTATTTATGTGAAAGAATTAAAAGAAGAATATGCAAAAGACCTTGTCCTTCCAACAAAAAACAGTGTCAATAAATCAGGTGATAAGAAATCAGAACAAGTGAAGTCAACAACCAAAATCTTAACCGCACCTACTGTTGTTAAATCAACAGATAATATTTTAAACAAATTAAAATCATTGAGTTTTCAAGAAGAATTCAAGGTAAATATCGATGTATTGACCAATAATAATAAGTTAATACAAAATTTAAAATTCTATTTAAAATTTATCGAATGTAAATTTGATATGATGAATTTTTATCTTTAGTGCACTCCATCCGATTTCTTTAATGCTCTAACTCAAGTTGAATTAGTAAGCAGATTCACACAGAATGAAGCGATTTGTGTGAATAAAGTTGGTGGAGAATTTAAGCTTTTCGGTGGCAATATTGAAGGTGTATTTACAGAACTTGTCAAAGATCAGATTATCAAACAAAAATGGCGTTTTAAAAGTTGGCCGGAAAATCATTATTCAAACGTAACATTTGAAATCAAAAATAAAGAAGATTGCATTTTACTTAGTTTACAACAAGATAATATACCTGCAAGTGAATTCGAAAAAGTAGAACAAGGATGGAAAAGGTAGATTTTCATTTTAATAATTTTTATTGATAATTCAAAATAAACCTTTTCGAATTAATAATTTACGTTTTAAAGGTATTACTTTGAAGCGTTGAGAAGAACATTTGGATTTGGTTCAACATTAATGTAATCACGAATGTGACTATATATGCCCATTCAAAATCAATTATTTTAAGAAACTATTTTTCAATAACAAATCAAATGGGGCCTAAGTATGATTTGTCGGTTTATAAATAAATAAAAATCTAGAGTATTATATTTCGGCAAATATAACATAAATCAATTTTAAGACGAAAAACTGTTGAAGAATGAATTAGTTGTGTGACTTGTTTTAATTCAATCTAACGACTTTTTAAATAATTTAATTTAAATACTTTATGATCATAAAATTAAGGATAAAAAAAGCATCTCATTTTTTGTATTGTTAAAAGTGTAACTTAACAATGTTTTGTATAATTTTACATTTATGAAAGTAATCTATTTTAATAATATAATGGTGAAATTTCACTTTCGAATCGAATATCTTTTTTTATTTTTAGTACTTTCAAATATAATACAATATTCTCGATCCAAAAGTATCTTTCACTAAATAAAAATAATGAATTGGTTACGGCTATTACTAAATGATAAAAGTTTGCACAAATGTGTTTGAATTTATAGATCAGTTAATTATCCAAAGCGAAAATTTTAAATTTTTTTCAAATACGATCATTTTATAATTTTTGTATTAATTATCTATATGACTTATGGGGGAAATATTTAGGAATTATCGAAAAGGTTATTATACACAATGATTTATAAAATTAGATTTTATCAAAATATCGAAAATAGAGCTATCAGGAAATTAATTCTATATCAATAAATCATTATACTTCGAATACTTCAGAACTGAAATTGAAATTCTTAAAATCCATTGAATATTATTTTTCTGGTAAAAAAATTGTTTATCTTAATTTCTTTTTAGTCAAATACGTTTTTGATTATCGATTTTCGAATCAAATTTGTTATTCGATAAATTTATTTTGGATAAAAAAATAAGAAAATTTACAACTTTAATTGACTTTTGGAGGAAATTCTCCCAAATTTTAACTGTACAAAAAAGAAAAACTATTGAATAAAAATATATTAAGTTGTATTACTCGAGGAAATTCGCTAAAACTTTTCAAGAAATTATTCTAAAATAATCTAATAATACATAAATCAATAAATCTCAAATTTGAAATATTATTTTGTAGTCTATTAATCTTCGATAAATAGTATTTTCTAGTTATTTAATCCATGTTTTTTTAATGATTAATAATTAATCTAAAAATCCATAAAATATCAAAATAGTTGGTATATAAGAACATAAAAATAGATTTTTTTTATAATAATTAATATTTATCTTTACTGATTTTGTGTAAAATCCTTTGATTTTTATTTACCTGATTTCAATCAAATTTAAAGGTATAATTTATCTAACTTTTGAACAAATCATTTTTTAAACTTGTAGATTCCATAAATAGATGAATATTTTTTCTGTTGCTTAGTTGCGATCATTCTTTTGCTGTTAAATCGAGTACTCACTAGGGAAATCAAATAAGTTTAGCTGTTATGAATTTATACATATGTACGCATATATTTATTATTTTAAATAATAATACGCATAATGTAATATAATAAGCGTGCGTTAGAAATATGTGTTTTTTTTTGTAAACAAATAACTTAAAAATTTGTATTTTCAAAAAGACATTTAAATCGTAAAACGATAGTCTTTTACTTAGTTCTCTTGAATTTAGTATTTGATAGCCCGATTGTTGTAAATTTTGTTTTTAAACTTATATATCTACAGCACATGAATTTCGACAATTTTTATGAATAGAAATTTATTGATCGGCAAAAAAATCAGGTAAACAAATTTATTTGTCTTATGATTTTCAGACTCTTAATTTTTTGTTTAGGGTATTATTGAAGTCAGCAAAAATGTTCTATAGATCACACGCTAATAGCAATGATGATTTAATCGATCAACTTAAAGCAAATAATATACTCAAAAGTTCTCGAGTCGAGGAAGCAATGCGAAAAGTAGATCGAGCTAACTATTGTCAATCTAATCCTTATCAAGATAGTCCAAGTTATATAGGTTATTCAGTAAATATTTCAGGTAATTTTTCAAATTTAGAAAATTTAATCGAACCGCTTATATTTATTCCTTAACGTAGCACCTCACATGCATTGTATAGCATTAGAGCTATTAGAGAATCATTTGAAGCCTGGTTGTATCGCTTTGGTATGTTATAGAAGATTAAATATTTATTATCAATAACTTTGATGATTATCATTAGGATGTCGGTAGTGGATCAGGTTATCTAACTGCCTGCATGGCATTGATGACTGGTCCAACTGGTAAAACTTTTGGTGTAGAGCATATAAAAGAATTGACAGAAATAGCTAAAACAAACATAAGTAAAGATCAACCAGGTGAGTCGTTTGCCGAAATTAATTAAAATTATAAAACTTCGTATGATCAATATTGAAATCATAATTATAAATAGGTATGCTCGAATCCGGACAATGTGTTTTAGTTGTAGGTGACGGACGCAAGGGCTTACAGCTTGATCAGTCGATTGAATTTAACGCGATTCATGTCGGGGCCGGTATGTATTTAAAAAGTATTTTTAAAAAACTAATGATTTTAGTGAATTTTCATTATAAGATATATGTTTCTCAAAATTTTTTCAGCTGCTGAAGATGTACCAGTAGAATTAATTAATCAACTTAAACCGGGTGGTAGAATGATTATTCCGATAGGAAGAGAAGGATATAACCAAAAATTAGAACAAATTGACAAATTACCTGATGGTAAAATAGAACGCAAAAAATTAATGGGTAAAAAGCCTCAGCTTTCATTTATACTTAAACAAAGAATTTTAATCTATAAATATTCTAGGTGTTGTCTATGTACCTCTTACTGATGCCGCATATCAATATGGAAAATCAAGCCGCCGCTGACCACTAGTCAAGAGATCACCAAAGAAAAAGGTTACTTCAACAAATACCATAAAACCTAAAGTGAATTTATTTTTCTAAAAATTTTATTATAAGCAAATAATGAAAGTTTCTTGCTGAGAGATTAGGTTTGAAATTTGTTGTTTTAAATTTTTTTTCAAATCATTTTCATTCTTTTTTCTTTTCATTTATTTGGAATCATTGTTTTGTTCTTAAAATTAATTGAATCTATTTTTTCTAAATAAAAATTTCAATTCAAGCACTCACATGATTGATTTGGTTATTTTCTTTTAATTAGAATATTATACACAATTTAAAAAATGAATGTCTTAAGTATTTATTTGGCATTACCTATTCAGCGTTCTTCATTTCTCTTTAAAATCGATTTAAAAAATGGAGATTAATTATTTGTTTTCTAAATTCTGAATAAAAGAGTGAATCTGATGATGTACACATAAAAATCTTTGTTCCCTATGACTAATTCTATTTGATTTAAAAACCTAATTCACGGAAAAAAATACTTAAAAATTTGAAAAAATCAGAGCACACACTTAAATGGCTTCATCAATAAAAACAATCATTTTGGTCATTTTTTTCAAATCGTAAAAGCCAATGTTAATGAATAACTTCATTCTAAAATGATTCTAGACATGTGTAAGAGATGAACATGTTTATGAAATTTGAGAATTGTATCTAGTGTTTTCTTGAAATATATCGAGTGAAAGAAAAAATTGATTCTAAAATGAATGTAAAGGTAATATGAACCAAATTTACAATTTATGGAGGAAGAAAGGGTAAGGGTTAAAAATCATCGTAGGTTGCTCTGTTGTTGTTGAATAGAAAAATGTCTATGTTTAAAAATTGATTGAAGATGAATTTGTGTGAAAGATAGTTTAGGGTCAAGTGGAATTAAAAAAAAGCCACATTTTCGAAACTATTAAATTAGTGTTCAAGTATGTTTGATGAATAAATTACAAGATCTATTGTTGACGTATCATCTGCTGTCTAAATTTGCTGATCAACGTGACAAAATGATTTTCTAGATTATTGGCACATGAAACGACTGATGATTTTGAGTCATTATAATAGTGACAATTATCGAATATCTGCGTAATATGACCAATAAATTTGGTCAATGTCTCGTACAATTGCTTACTTAAATTGTTTTCAATTGTTGTCAAATCCATTGGATCCTTTATTATCTGATAATAATCAGGTACTTGGCGTTCGTCCACTGGTTTTAAAAATGGCCAGGCGCTTCTGTGCTGTTGAATCGATTTCAACAATTTTTTCAATTGTTCATAATCATTCGAATCAAGTTTTTTTTGGTTTGCATAATTAATCGTTGATGTTGGATCACACGATGGACACATATAGACGTCAATCTTTTCTGCTTCTTTAGCTAATAAACCAATACATTTACCTATTTGAAAATATCGTTGTTTTTTTTTTTGCGAGAAACAATAAATAATTATTTAAATAGCCATGAAATTTTAATGTAATTAGCACATACCATGAAACCAATCTTCGCACTTTTCACATTGAACATAAAACTGTGATTCATTATATGGTGTCTTGCAAACGCAATAAAGTTCGTCATCTTCAGATTGTTCCTCGTGTTTCTCTTCGATTTTTTGTTTCTTGTTGCTTTGTTTGGGCTGTGAGCTAGTCTTTGTTTGAGCTGATGGTTTAGTGTTTCCATTCAAAATAAGATTTGATGTCGAATTATTTACTGCCGATGATTTACGTTTATTGGAGGATGGAGGTGATACTTGATGATGATTATTTTTCTCAACTGTTTGCTCAACTTCTCCGTCTGATTGTTCTTCATTACTCAAATCATCATAAGTCTCCTCAAGAAACTCCTCATCTAATTCAGCGCCATGTGTTTCACGACAATCTTTACAAATAAATGAGCTCATCTTTTTGACCTGATCTTCATCGAGATTTATACAGTCGATATGGAACCAATCATGACAAAATGAACATCCGATCATAAATCTGCTTGAATCGTAAGCTTGTTTACAAATGCAATAAAGACGCTTTTGTGCTTGTTTCGTAGTGCTATTTCCTGTCTCAGTATCCATGATTGAATAACTATCATTAAACTGTTCTTCACTCAATCTTTCACTGACCAATTTCAACCGTTTTGAATTTTTAAATTTTTGGCCAATATCGTTTTCAGATGCGATTAATTTGATTGATTCGATGTTAGATGAAGATGAAGTGGACTTTATTATAGATGATTTTGGCGAGCACTTGATAGTCGATCTGCAATCATCGTTTGATAAATTGTTGTTCTTGTTGTTTGTATTGATGCTTGGCTGTGCATTTGATTTGCGTTTGGCTGATGAACAAGTCAAGCTCAATGAGCTATTTACACAATCAGAATTATTCAACTTCTCTTTATTCTCCAACTCGGTCAATGTCGGCTGATGAACGCTATTTTCACTAACAGAAACACTATTTCTAGGTGATGTAACCATCATGCTGGCATTTTGATTATTAATTTGATAATTGTTTTGATGCATATTTTCCATCATGCTGTCTATTTCTTCATCTGCAGATTCACACACATTCTTTTGAAATAATGCTCGTCGTCTTAACATATCTCGTTTAATTAAATCGGCATTTTTGGACAATTTCATGTTTAATCTCAATGCAGATTGTCTCCATTTAGCTTGCATTTGATTCTCCCGCATCTTCTTGCGTTTCACTTCCAATTTTTCATCCTTTTCTATTCGATCAATCATTGCTTTCACTATTGTTTTTACCACTATATCATCACGTTCCTCTTCAAAATTGCCAAAAGCACTTTTATTACGAGATTGAATGAGTTGTAAAGAAGATTGTCTATTTGTTAAATTCAAACGTGTAAGACCGCCAGCAATTGATCTTTTGGATTGCTGAACTAATGACGATGATGTATTTTTTGAATTTGTATCTTCTTGTAATTGTTGTTGTTGAGTGTGTTTTTGAAGGGCGAGCAATTTCTGTTGTATTTTAGGCGTATTTGTTTTTGATGATAAAGCTGCCTTAACCATCTCTTGTTTATATTGTGGTGTAAGTTGAAATGAACTTTCTACAATTTTATTTTCACTTTGGTTTGGCGAAACCTGATCATCTAACAGATGATGCTGTAACAATGGTTTGGATGGCTTTGAGTCAGGATTATTAATAGCAGTATTATTTGTTGCATTAGTATTTACTTTCGTATTTTCTTTGGGAGAAGAAGCTGTTGTAATTGATGTTGATTCTGTTTTAATGATTGTTTTAAGCGGAGTAGCCTGAATTTGATTGTTTGTCGATGGAACTGTACGTATAATGGGTTTTGGGGTATTAGCATTAGCATTAATCACAGTTGGCACGATCGCTCGTACAATTGATGTACTACTACTATTTAAAGTGGCCGTTGAAGATGATGTTATGGTTCGAATAATTGGAGTTGTTGATATTGAGGATGATGTGATGGTTCGTATAATTGGTGTGCTAGGTGTAGCTGGTGATTGACTTTGAGCTGATATTGTTCGAATTATGGTCGGTGTGGTCGATGTAGTAGCCGAAGTTGATGAATTAGTGATTTGTTGTGGAATCGAAATTTGAATTGGTGTAGATGAGTTCAACATTGATGCCGGTAATTGTATAATTTGCATACGACCATCAGGTAATTTCACTGGTATTTGGACTTGACCTTGCATATTTGCTTGCTGCTGTAAACTAACTGATGGAATCAATTTAATTGTCGTTGTTGCCGCGCACGTTGTAGGTGCTGTCGTTATAGTAGTCTGTTGAGTTGAATTTTGATTTGAACTTGTTGATGTTAATATTTGATTCGAATTCACAGTTGGAGTTGAAATTTGTTTAATGAATTGAATTTTTGGTTGCTGATTTTGAAGACTTGATGCTGCGATACCGGTTGCTAGATTATTACCTGAAGAAGAAATTATCAATGGTCTGACAGTAGATGTAGTAGATGTTTGAGAACTAGATAATGCTTTTGTGGTAGGTGTTTGTACTCGATGCAAAGCAGTCGTCGTACCGTTGTTAACTGTTGTATTTACGGGTTGAGTACATGTTGAAATGATTGTCGCTGTCGTTGTGTTTGTAAATTGTCCAGAAGCTGGATTTCCTGTTTTAATCACAATTTGTTGACCAGGTTTTTTACCTTGAAGCGCACTTACTGGTATTTTATAAGTTTGACCACCAAGTGTACGGATCATTGCAAAACCACTTTGATTTTGTTGCTGCTGATTAGATGAATTATTATTCTGTGCTAGTACACGTTTTATTTGACCAGGTTTTTGTAAAAACGGCTGAACACGAGAATTCAATTTTTTAGCATTTTTTTGTTCTTCATAAGCTTTACGTGCCTTTTCTGTATTTTCTTTTTGTATGCGTTCTCTCTCACGTTCTTTAATCATTTGTTGTTGCTTTTCTAATTTTTCACCGAAACTTCGAATTTCCCACAATTGTAACTCTTCTTCTGATGTCCAAGTTTCTGTTACTGATGGTCCTTGTTTACGTAATTCGCTATCCTCATGCTTCTTTTTGCGTTCTCGAAGACCTTCACGTTTAGATCCTGTGGACAGATCATTGTAACGAATACTTGAATCGCGCCATTCATTATCGTCTTTTTCATTTTCAAATTCAATTGGTACTGTAATCTTTCTAACAAGATATTCACTACGAATGCCGAACGGCGCAAGATCTCGTCGTTTTAGAAGTTCGGTGGTAATAATATCAGTCTCGGTAGTGATAGTATTATTTGATGGCTTATTTACCATATCATCCCACCTTATACAATGCCAAATTATTCTTAACGATAATGCCACACTTTCTAAGCCATCATTTTTCCCAATAATTGAATTTCGGTATAACCAACATGTTCGGAATGACGGACGAGGTGTTGCATTGAATGGCCAAATATATGGATTACTTTTTGCTGTATAACTAAAACCACAAACTTCTTTCAAAGCTCCACTTCGGCCTAGCTTTCTTAATTCGTAATTTGGCAGAACAAATATGCTTTTTTTACCGCTTTTGGTAATAAACTGTGAACAAGGTGGCAATTTACCCTTTACTAATAAACGTTTAGAATTGAGTTTTCGCTGAATAGTATTATCACTTAATATATTATACAAGTAAACTGGTTTAACACAATAAAACACTTCATTCGTCTCTTTTAAAATTTCTTCCTCGTTGTCTTCCTTTACTAATAATTTATCACTCGATTTTCTACAATCGTGGCTATAACATTTAATAGTACGCGACTCATTACGAATTTTGATATTGCGACAATCTAATGAATAGCAAGTTAATTGAAATTCTGATGATTGATTAACAGAAGTAGATTCTTTGTTATCATTTTTGGCTCTCTCTAGTTCCAAAGCTTTTTTCAAAGCAAGTCTTTTATTGAGTAGTCCTTCAATCATTTCTAATTTGGGACAAGCTTTTTTATCAAATTTCTTTGGGTAAAAAATACGTTTATCATTTTCAGAGTTTAAATTTAATTCACGCATTACATTAATTGTTTCAGTATTCATAACTTTGTGACGTTCTTCGTCCGTTAATTCATCTGTCTTGAGTATTTCAACTTTACTTGTATATTTATGATGCACTCTGGTTGACGATCTCCAAAACCAAGCATTTTTGCCTGTCACTCTGTACTCTTCTCCGCGTTGTTTCCATAATTGATGTACACCACGACCTACACCTTGTCCAGACCAAACACCGTCTTTTGATCGACTTGGAATCAATGTATATTTCACACCACCTAATCTCATTGACATATCAAACTCTTCACTCTGTTCCCTACGTTCTCGTTTTTCAATTTTTTTGCGTTCTTCTCTGTCGAAAACTGTTGTGCGTTCTAGAAGATTATGACCGAGCGAATCATTCCATACTGGATTAAAAAGTACTGGTTTAATTGATGACTCAAGAATACTTAATGCAAGTGCAAAATCTTTTGCATTGTTACAAACTTGAATGGCGGCTAACCAATTGCTTCGATGTAAAGACCAATTAGGGTGGAGAAAAGGTGATTGAAGATTGTTTTCAAAATGAATAAATGTTTTGCGTAAAGTTTGCAGAAGAGTTGAATATGAACAATTAGATGGACCTAGCCATTTAAATTCAGAGACAGGTGTGAATGAGAATTTCCAACTTAATTGTCGTTTTTTATCACGTTCCTCTTGTAATTGATATTTATTAAGTGCAAGAATGTTCACATTAAAATAATTGGTGTAAGTTCTTGCTTCCATACCAAGCTTAAATAAAAGCGTTGATAAATTTGGAATATATTTTTTGTTCATGCGTTTCAAGAATTTGCCACCTTTCTCATCGTCCCAAACATAAAGAATATTCTGATCTTCAGCATCTAAATTTTTGCCCGATATAGTTGAGGTGTTTTCATTTGATGATTTAGTTGTTTGATGAATAGCCCCGGTTTTAGTTCTTGTAATTATTCGTGTTGGAGATGAAGTCTGTTCAGTTAACATAGTTGTTGTTTTATTCTGATCTTCTTCGCGAAGTTTAGCTTCTTCATTACAAATTTCTATCCATGATTTTACCTGATGTAACATTAATCCTTTCAACACAATCGCATTTTGAGTCATTTGTGCTATATTTTCAAAGCCTTTGCAGATTTCATCATTCATCTCAAGAAGAACTTCGGCCAACTCTTTTTCGTACTTGTTTTTATCTAAAGTATTCAATAATTTATTAAATTGCAATTTAGTTGAATAATACCATATTCGATTTTTATTGTTCTCTTCTTCCTGCTCTACAATCAAACGCTGACATAACCACCAATATCTTTTAATAATTTAAAACATGATTAGTTTTCATTTATCTTGTGGAAAATATTTAATTTGTAAAAATTACACATATGGGAAGATAAAAACACTTACTTTCGACCATGCCTATCCCAACCTAAAATTTCTTTACGGACAGTAGCACTTTCAATCTCATCAATGTTCATTGCTTTACAAATATGACAAATCCACTCATTATTCGGTATATTACTGATTGGTGGGTCAACACAACCTTTATTAATAAATTAAAAAAAATTAGAAATTTTTAAATTATGTAAAGTTTTTAAAAATGTACCAAGATGCCAAACAGATGGACAATTATCGCAACAAAGAAGATCGCCTAATTTATGACATTTTCTGCAGTGATCATCGTGTTTAATAGTCATTGATTCAATATTAAGAATTTCTTCGCGAGCAATATTTGTTTCGAGAAAAGAATCACACAGGTATTGAAGTACCGACAATTTGAGACCCAAATCAATAGCGATTGGATAAGTAGTATTATAGATTCGTTGAATAACACGTTTTGCTTCAATATCACCTGAATGTTGGTTGATTTTGTTGGTCAATTGAGCACCTTTTGCTCTAGCTAAAAGATACATTTTGAGTACTTGAGGCCAGGTAATAGTATCACATGAAAAAAGATGAATATTTATAGAATCTTTTACTTCATTTGAACAAATCATTGTATTATTTGACTCATCTTCTTTAATTAGAACCTTAAGTAGAGTTATATGAATTTCAGAGCACAATGAGTTCATTTCATCTAGATGTAGAGCTGCGATAAATTCTTCAATTCGAAAAGAACTGAGCTTAAGTTGGTGTTTAAAATGCTTCAATATTTCGTACACTGAACATATTTGCATTAGATATTGATTAACATCTTCATCATTAAGAAGTAAATCTTGTGATGAATCGGGTAGTTCAAGTTTGGGCAAATTTATTTCATTAAATTGTGGAGGTGAATTAGGTCTTTGTGCTCTCTCCCATGGATAATTTCTAGTTGTTTGTGAATTTGAGTCAGCATTCTCGCTCTCTACACTATCTACATCTACCTCTTCAGCTTGAAATTCATCCTCATCAGTCTCGTCTTCATCTTCATTGTTTTCATCATCATAGTAAGATGAATTACGATAGGCTTCAAAATATGCACCACCTCGTCGTTTATTGAGAGGTTCGAGATCATTCTCTTCATCACTTGAAGATTCCCATTTATTTTTTGATTTTGATTTACGTTTTTTAGTTGTAGAACGTGAATTAGTTCTCAAAGAAGATCTAGTCTGTTGGTTAACTGTATTTTGTTGCTTTGGTGTGCCTGTTAAAGAATCATTTACTTGTTTAATTGTTTGTTGTTTAGCACTTATACGGGCACTCCGGATTTGTGGCGTCGTTGTTATTTGATTTGAAACTGAATTTTTAGTTGGTGTTTCATCTAGACCC
>BLXL01010708.1:0-19990 GCA_023170135.1 Acarapis woodi
TCTAACAAACCTTAATAATGTCAATTCTTCTACCTTTAATTTTTGCAAAGTTTCTTCTGATTTTCTTTTAAGGTCAGCTAACAAGCGCTCTTCTTCCATTAAATAGCTTAATTCACGTAAATTCTCTTTCGATTTTTTATTGTTCTCATCATTTCCATTTGTACCATCATTGTTAGTGATCGACATTTCAATTAATTTTTCAAAATTTTGTACTGTTATTGATAATAAATTTATTGGTGAATTAAAACAAAATAAAATTTTAGTAATAAAATATAGTAAAACGAATAAATTTCACTATTTTTAAATCAAGTATTGTTGACAATTTTCCATTGATATTTAGCAAAAAACAAAACGATGTCATTCACCGTTTTGTTTTTATTTTCAGAGTAAGCAAGCGCAATTTTTAAATTTTATTGAAAATTTTTTTTTGTAACAACAATTACTTATTAAATATTTTTTGTTAAGATCTACAGAGCACAAATTAAAAGATGAATAGGTTAATTAAGCTAAGCGATTTAGTCGTACTTATTATTAATTAGTATTGAAAATTATAAAATAGGCAAAAGATTTTAAAAATATTAAAATCACTATAATTTATTTAAAAAATTAAAATTCATGTTAATATCATTTTATAAATTCATTAAAAAAATCAATGAAAATTAATTCTAAATAATTTAGTGACTAATAATAGAATTTGATTAATTTGATTTTGATTAATAAATTAACCAAATATTTGTTGAAAATTTATTTTGTAACTCTGTGTAACTGAATAAAGTGTTAGGAAATTTGAAATTTTCAAAATTAAATGTTGGGAATAGTGATTTGAACAGAGTAAATTTAAGGGAAAGAGATTTGGCCAATTTTAATAATTCACTTTTTATTGTAGATGATGCGATAAGGTAAGTTTGATGATTTTCCTTGCTTTTAATCATACTTAATGTTTTTAACAATTCATCTGGAAATTTAGATACACTTAAATCGTAGATATTAATTTTAGCTTTATATTTTGACTGATTTTGTTCATGAAATCCGAATAAATGTTGTGGAGGCAAATATGTTGTCGTATAAATAATGTTGATGTTTTGGGCAGTTGATTTTGTAAGTTCTGGTTTAATTTCGAATATCGATCTAGTAACACCAGCTTGGTGTATAAATCCATAAAAGCCAGTTAAAATGAAATTGAATCCAATCCAAGTTGCCAATAATACCCTACTGCTATAACACTTTGATGCATACAATAAGATCAAAGGAAATAGCAAAGGTAACAAAAATCTTGGCTCTTGATGTGGCACGAGCGATAGAATAACAAGTGGTGGAATAATACTTAAAGCAAGAACAATTCTGAAATTACTCTTAAAATGAACAGTACGTTGTTTTTTGTTGAATAAATTACAAGATAAGATTACGAAATCTTTATAAAAAAATAAACTCAAGAAGCAAAAAAGTAACTGCATATTAAATACCAAATGTAAATACAATGGATTTAGACCAAATTCTTTTAAATTATCGGATCTCATATTAAATTGAATGAAGTTAATTGGGGTTATTACAAGACGTCTTAAATTAAAATTAAATATGTTTTTAGATGCAATCTATTTGAAAAAGACGATAATTTATTCTAATTCATTATTAATTATAAATTATACTCACCATTGAATACACATAATCATTTTGATAAAACACTGTATCAATTAGAATAAAAGCAATGGAAAAAATTTTGAGAAAAAACATAAGTTTAAGAAGACGAAAAGCAACTATTTTGAGATTAGCTAGTGTTTTTCTAGCAGTGTGATTTTCGATTGTAGCCCAAAAGTAGAGTGGATATAAGGCAAAAAAAATAAATGTTGGCCTGTTAGAGATTAATAAAAAAGAAAATTAGAGTGGTTAAATCATTTTTTAACAATTAAGTATACCTATTCCAAATTCCAACTGTAAGCAATAGAGCTAGCTGTTTGGTATTGTTATCTTTTTTCGATTTTATACATTTAAAAATGAGTGAAATAAGCAGAGCAAATAACCAAGTCTCAATCGAATTCGTAAGTGTGTGGCCGAGATGAACAAGTGTCAGGTAAGAAGTTGCAAAAACGAAAAGCACTTCTTTTACTTTGGTGATTTTGGCGATCAAGCATGTTTGATATATTAAATAATCAAGCGAAAATGATATTAGCGTGAATAGGAGTCTCGGCAATATAAGAACTAAATAAGTGCAGATTATATTATTGCCATGTAATAGTTTGATAAGCTTGAAGAGAGTTCCACTTAATAAATATGGTAAGACAACAGACCGAATAGGTTTTTTATTATTCCATTCCCAAGTCATAACTCCTTTAAAGCCAGCTGATTTTACAGCCATCGGTTCAGTGAATTGATAAAACTCATCAGGATGAATGTACCCATGTTGAGGTAAAACACAGAGTATTAGCCTCAACGCATAAAAGATACCCAAACAGATGTTGATCTTTGTTAGTAACTTGTTCTTAGATAATCTAACACTTAATTTATTGAACTGTTCCTTGATTGTCATTTTTAAAAAATTGAAAAATAGTATCAAAACAATACTATCTAGTGATGATCAAATTATCAAGAACAGACACTGTAAATTGTTTTGTTTGTTTAATGAGCAAAATAATGACAAGTCACATCATAATATGAAAGTAATAAAATTAAAGGTGTAATGTAGCCTTTGATGAACGAAGTAAATAAGAAAATAGAAGGAAAAATTTAAAAAAAAAAAAAAAACAAAAATCCAACGGTTTTTTTTTTTTCAAAATTTCGTTCCTGACAGCTAGGACGCCATTTTTGAAAATAGCTGAAATTTTTCAATCTTCGATAGCAGCGTCCCGTCATAGATATGAATTTGAAAATTTTGAATTAAAAATTAATTATTCTTTCCATTTATGCTGACATTCCACACTACAACATCTATAAAAAGTGGTCATAGGCTCATCAGCCGATCTTGTTTGAATTTGCATGAAATAGGCTCTCGGATGTTCACCTAAATGATTTAAAAATTCTTGAATTAGTCGACCCAAATTTCTATGATTCATATATTTATATTTAATAAAAAAAAATTAAAATTGCATACATTTAGGGCATTTTTCTTCAGTTGAATCAACATTCTCCCACATCGTCGAATCAGATAATACTTCATCTACCTGCTTCAATTTTGGATACCAACGTGAACGTAATTTCTTTTGAATGTTGAAAACAAACGGACAAGTCGGGCATGAATATCTATAACCATAGATTGATTGCTCTAATGATAACATATTGCCACAATGTTGGCAAAAGTAAAACATGTTTCATAAGACATGTGTTTCAATAATTTATCAATTTTGATTTTTTTTGAAGTAAAAAATTTTTTAAAAACTTTCGTTGCCTTGGAGAATCTAATAAAATTAGTCAGAGAATCAAAATATTATCTCTTATGATGTGAATTTATATGGAAATAAACACATTAATGAAAGATATTAGAAAAAGCGCGTATTTTTAATTAATTCTTTTTTTATTTTTTATGCTAATTCTAACATTTTTTTAGAAGAAATCGTCAAAATTAACGATAAAATTTTTCAAAATCTGCAAATAGTCAAATTATCAAAAAAACTTGAAAGTTAATTCAATTAATCAAAATTTTAAGAAATTTTATTTCGTTTTGATAATTTTTATACAAATAAACTTTGCAAAAGTTTATTAAGCATTAACTGGGAATATATTTATTTTAAAATATATTAAATATAAATGAATCAAAATTTTTATTTGGAACAAAAAAAACAATCAATAAATTCATGTTGCATTTTAAAAAAGTATGTAACTAAGAAGCAGATTTTCAATTATAAAAAATAATATTTTACAAACTAATGAGTACCGCGAATAATGAAAAGTTTCAAATAAAAAAATATGCACAAAAATTTATTATCAACATATATTTTATTTTCTACTGCAAACAAAGATTTTAAATTGGTAAAATGAAAAAAAATTATAGTTTGCATTTGAATAAATTTTAAAAAAAAAAAATGAGAATTCTGAAAAATTGTAATAAAAGGTGTAAAAATTATCGTGAAAAAAATATCAATAGATTTTAAAACAACAATTCATTTCTAATGTTTCTCCTGCAACTAACAGAAAAAAATCTCAAAATATTTAATCTATTAAAGAGTAAAGAGAAAAAAAATGTCAAAATATTTAATCTATTAAAGAGTAAAAAGAAACAAAAAAAAATCTCAAAATACTTAATCTATCAAAAGATTCAAAAAGAAACAAAATATAAATACATTTTGATAAATTTACAATAAAGCGAACTCCTTTTTCTCTGTCTCTTTCTCTCTCTCGATCCGTAATTGTTCAGATAAATTGTAATTGTGTTAATGATGATTCTAATTGATTATAAATTCAGTGATGATGACTTAAAAGAATAATCGAAATGACCTGATCTCTGTTAAATTATAAGAATTTTTCCTTTAAAGTTAACTTCTTTATACTGCCTACATTTATTATCATTGAAGGCCATGTCTGAGTGAACGATGTGTAGTGTATGTATCAGTGTGTAAATATTAATTTAAAGATATTTGGATAAAAAAGTGAAAGAGAGAGTGGAAGTGATATTGAGAAAAAAAAGAGAAAAAATTAAAATTCAATTGATAAACTATGAGAATAAATAAAAGTTGATTTCGTCAAATAAACTAACATTCGCTTGAATGGTATGTATAGAAACGTAAAAGAGAAGGAAACAAGAAGCTAAGACGACCTTTGATTGGTTAAATGATCTAAAAACAACTATGAACAATCTCTAAACTAAATACAAACTACGAAAAGTTTATGAAGCGAATCAAGATAAATATACATGTTTCGGCATCTTTACATCTAATTTATATTATTGAACTCAGTCGCATACCTTGACTCTGAGTTATTGTTGGTGAAACGCCATTGAGACGGTCTAGTTCAAAAATAGTTCAAGAAAATAAGGGAAGAGGTAAATATTAGTTTTTATTACATGTATTACATAATTTATTTTTTTTTACCTTCTATATTTGATCATCCATTGGCCAGGTTTGCTGTTAAAAGAAATCAAAATGATCTAATTAACACCTATTTGAAAATTTTTTATAGATAGGTATAGAATTTTACCTTTGTGGATTTCTATAAGCATACATTGCCCAATAAGTAATCATCACAATCAAGCACATGATCGCAAATAGGAATGCGATTTTACCTTTTCGAGACTGTTTATTTTGATCTTTATTATTTGTTGGCTTGCTCATTAATTTTTCTTGCTGGTTAGCTGTTGAATTACTATTCACCTCATTGTTATTTATTGGTATAAGTGGCCTTATATTCGAATTAATGAGCGACGTATCGCCACTTGACACATGTTCTTCTTTATTTAATTGATCTGGCAAGTTTGATGGTGTACTAGGGCATTTCGAGACTGAGGTATCGTCACATTTGTTTTTTAACCATTCGTGACGATGCCTATCGTAACCATCTGAACATTTTTTAGTTGTCTCACACCAAGAACAATCAAAATTAGAACTTAATTTGGTGGTACAAGTTTGACAGTCGGTTAGAGAATTACATGTTGGTATGGCTTTAAAATAAATTACTGTATTATTAAGAATTTGTTTGCCTTTTAGTTCAGCTTTATGATATTCATAGATGGTTTTACGACGAATGAAAAATATAGTACGATCAATAATGTATGCATCAGAGATTCCCACTTTGACCGGATGTTTATCCTCATTTATTTTAGATATTTCAAATGGAATTTGCTTGTACACGAAAATAATATCACCGTTATCCTTAAGAGTAGCCTGAAATGAAAATGGTTTTTCAATTGTATCGCGAATTGGTTTGCCATTTGCATCCGATTTACTACTATTTACTGTAACTTCTTGTAAATAAACGTTGTCCCACTGAACAATAAACGATGTCTTATTATCAAAATAATAAATTGATGAACCTTCATTAATTGATGTATTAAAATTAGCCATTAACGGTGCAATATATTGAGTAGCCGCTAACCATGTGTGTACTAAAAATATATAAAATGATTAATTATAAGTAAACAATATTAGAAATGATTATAAATTGCTATTAAATTATAAAAATTAAATCAGGTCTTTTTAATAATTACCTGCTTCACCAAGAAACAAAAAACCACCTGTTGCTATCGTAACATTTTCGATCTTATAACCATAGAAAGGAAATTTGAATGATAATTTGATTGTAGCAGCTCGACGATGTGCATTTGACAGCATTTCATGACGTACACTCTCTTTAATTTTTTTCATGTTCACCCAATAGTTGTTAATAGGCTGATCATATATATAAGTAATATTGTAATAAGTATGATTGTCTGTTTGAGTTGTACGATTGAATTTGTCTTGTGATGAGATTTCTTGTGGAAAATCTGGTATTTCAGTGGTATTAAAAGACCTAGTGTAATCATCAATTGATAATTTTGATGCTTCACTAATATCTCTTTTATGGCGTTCATTTTTAAAATTAATTAAATGATGATCGTTATTATAAACATCATAAATATTGAATAAAGTAATTGTTGGCTTTACAATTGATGAGTAATTTATGAGTATAATTAGTAAAATCCAGATTGTTTTAAAAGATGATTCGATCATTTTGTTAAATTTTGTTTTATAATATATATATTTGTGAAATAATTTAGAAAAAAAGTTGATTAATTTTGATTGGAAAACACGAATAGTTTAAAAGAATTTCAAACGTAATAAAATGCACAAATCTACCAAATGAATTAAAGAATTAGATTGACAGTAAAATTATTGAATACATTTACTTTAAAAATGCACATAATTACACATATCAGTCTAATTAATTATATTATGAACTAAACACAAGTTTGATTATTCAAGGTAAGCTACTAATTTGACTATTCTGTTTACACTTGAATTTCCAATTTTCTTTTTCACAACCTAAAAAGTCATTAAAAAACAAAACCGAACGTAAATTTGCTCAAAATCTCAACACTTATGCAAGACGCATAAGAAAGAATATTGCAATTCGCGTTAAAACGATGAATTTTTCTTCGAATTTTATAATTATTATGTTATGGATATTTTATTCCAAAGTAATAGTGGAAAAAAAAAAACACAAAAATCACTCAAAAGCTGATCACCGTTGATTGTGATGGATGAACCTAGTGTATGGATTTAACAAGGCGATTATTATAATTTCAGTCAGTGTAGATGACTTGATCTGTGAAGTCAATGTAGACGTGAGTTTGCGTGCGGCGATTTCTATATTTGATTTAAATAATTTTTTGTTAATTACTAAATCGGCCATTAAAAAATAAATATCCTCCTTCTCAAATTTAACTGATAAAATTTTTGTCAATTATAAATGTTTTCCAAAAAGCTAAAATATAGTCACTGATTTTAAAACTTCCACATTTAGTGATAGATTGATAAAATTGTGATAAAATAAAAAACTTGAAAGAAATTTCGCACAAGAAAAAATTAATATATTATATCATTAAAATAAATTATTTGACTTAAAAGTATTCATAAACAAAAAATATTATTCTAATTATTTTCGAGAACGGAAATTATTCAAATTGAATAAAAATTTGCTATTTAATACTTTCATCTCTGATTCATTATTTACGAATTTAGCTATACTTTAATAGCCATCTAGAAATTGCTCTCTTCAAACATAATCTGTATATATAAATCAACAGGTATCGTTTTCAAATTATAAATATTTCTTCATTAAATCGACATTTAACACAAAAATTTACACTATTTACAACAATAGTGTATAATATTTGACTTTATAATCAAGGTGATTCGAATAAAATCAATTTTTTTTTTTAATCAGCTTGAATGCAATAAATTATAAACGCACTTGTTTTTAATTTTAAAACCACAAACGCGTTTTTTCATATATTTTAAATAAATTTGCTTGATTAAGAATTATTTTAATACTTTAGTTCTAATCGTTGAAACTTTTACCAAATAGAACTTTAAAATTTCAAAATTTTCTTCAAGAATTAATCAAACTTTAAAGTTTTTTTTTTTTAATGTTGAAAATTTTTTTATTATTTATAATAAATAATAAACTCTATTTTCTGACATTTACTCAAATTTGTGCTTATAAATGTTGGACATCGATCAGCGAATTCATTAAAGGCCTAAAGCACAAATAAATAGTAGAAAATCGTTTTTTATTTATTTTAGCGTTTATTTTATGTGCTAATTAATATTTCTTGTTTTTCAGACGACAAATAAATACAAGTTAATTAAAAAATGTTCATCAAGTCGGATGTTCTGTCACACGAAACGATTCAAAAAATAAAATGTATTCACTTGAATAAAATGTAATCTATTAATAGTAAAATGGTATTCAATTCAGAATTTTTTTTTTCATTGAATTATTTTAAGTTTTGATTGACTTTTTATAAAAATTAAGAAAAAAAACAGAATAAAAAAAAAATTAATTTTTTTATCTCAATCAAGAAGTAAAAACGATATTTTTATTTCTTCGGTCTCAAATGATGACGTTCATAAGTAACGCGCATCCACTTAACTTACTTGATATGTATCTTTTTTTTTTTAAAAATTTATCAATATATTTAGATTGCTGACCAATGAATTTCGATCTGTCGAATTTTTTTCAAGTATTTTAAGAAATGATTAAGAGGACTATTTTTCTTTTTTTGTTGAGTATAAGGGAAGAAGATGGTGGAAAAGAATAGTTTAGAATGTAAACAAAGAATAAGAAAAGGAGAATACAGCCTAAAAACTAGTTCTGGGCTAATGGCAATCTGGATGCTGATACATAATCAACAAGCGCCGGGGACGTATAGAATCGCACGCTGTTTAGAATTAAAATTCTAAGTATTCTACTGTATATTTCTAAATCTCTTTATAAAGTTAATAGATATGAAAATATATATAAGTTTATATGTAGAAACTTATGTGCTGTAGACAATTGTAGGAAAAGGAGGAGAGTAAAAAATAAATGGTGTACTGGTTATACGACAAAATTATGCGTATCAAAGCATGATTAAGCACCAGAAACTTAGAGTTCTAAATGACCTCATACAATATATAACTATATATATTCATATAGAATTTACAATTTTTGAAATTATAAATAATTCTTAAACTTATCTTTATATAGAAACAGTGATCTTAAGTCCTAGTACGTAAATGTATCTTCTCCAGTGCTTTCAGATATGAACAAGCTTGAACTCATTTTTGAACATGAATATATATTGGATATTATTATATATATTTTTGAAAGTAGGGTTGAAAATATATATAGCAAATATCTTGCAATTTACCTGCTCACCATTTAAATTTCAAACGTTTCAAATCTTGTTAGTCTCAGTCTCTCATTCAACAAATAAAAGAACAAAAAAAAAGTTGAAAAAATGTGAACTCAAAGGCTAGCACATATGTAGAGCAATTTAAAGGAGACTTCATAATGTCAAATTAAAAAATATTAAAATACTCAATAAGTATGTAAATTTAACTAACGTATTCTTAATTTGGACAATTCA
Source organism: Acarapis woodi (assembly GCA_023170135.1). Lineage (NCBI taxonomy): Eukaryota > Metazoa > Arthropoda > Arachnida > Trombidiformes > Tarsonemidae > Acarapis > Acarapis woodi. The sequence goes on from BLXL01010708.1 coordinate 9,536, forward strand.
TAATATTAAGCAAAATGATATACAATTCTAAATAGAAAAATTGAGAATAAAAGGAATCATATCTGTATTGTAGATTTTATCATACCTTTTTTATATTACTAGAATATATATCTTGATTTATAAACTATTCTCTTGCATCGTACAATCAAGCATACGATCAGGCTTTGGATGACAATCTTTTTCAAAATTTTGAACGGCAAATTGTGTATCAATTCGTAAAAAATTTAAAGCAACAAGTCACTTTTGTGAACTATACATGTTGAGTTCACACTGTGCACTACATTTTCAGCTAATTTGGGCAAAAAAGAATTGCACAGGGTAATGTAAATCCATCTTACACTACAGTATGCAATTCAAACTTCAATCGAATAAATTTCTATCTGTGCAACTATTCACTAAAGCATGAAATAATTTACGAGTGAATTGCAGTCAAATATTATTATATATCAAACTCTAACGGTAGAACAAATTAGGTAGATAAAAATAAAAAAAAAATGAGATGTATGCGTTCGAAAAAGGATGTAAATTATAGTTTGTTTTTTTTTTTTTCGTTACTATTGAACTTTTTTTCTAATTTTTCTATACAGGTAAAAATCTTGATAATTTTAAGTAAAATTTTCGATGCGAGTTTTATAATAATGCTAAGTAAAGTTCAATATAACATTATATGCGTTGGTAATTCAAATACGAAACCTTGTGGGCTAGAATGAACTGATAGATCAAACTTTAGTGATATATTATAGTGAGTTATATTATCTAGATTTACATATTATATATCTATCAAAATTATGAATTGCAATAAAAATTAAGGGTGAAAATAACGAGATTCTTTTCAAGGATGAGTAAAAAATAAAATTCTTGAAGATTTTATAATTTAAATTTAACAAATTAATTCTTCAAATTAAGTATAAAAATTTGAATTTTTTTTCGAGCACAGTAATACGTGTATGAAAAAAAAAGGCTTTTTCATTCTTGATAATTTTCATATTTCACTAATTTTCATGCTTTTGAAACCAAAAAAAACTGATTATTGATTTAAATATAAATGTTTATATTATATTGTAATGTATTGAATCAATTTATGAATGACTTAATACAGAATTAATTGGCCATATATGATATATTGTGTAAATAAATATGCCCATTTCTATCAATATATAAGTTTGATTTTCAATTCAATTCAAAATTTAGGGCTTGTTTTCAGACAGATGAACTCTGATCGAACAACGATCTTTGATAAATTGAATGCAAATGTAGTACAATTAAATTCTAATCATCAATAACATTCAATGAAATTCTAAGAGTTTAAGTATATTGAGTATTGTATGACACCACTTCAATTGTGCTATAAATATATACGTTTCTGTGATTAGTAAAAAGGGATTAGTCGAGCTTTCAATCTAAGCCAATAATTTCAAAATTATGCTATAAAATTTTCTTTGTTCTTGAATAGAATTCTTTTTATTCATTTGTATCAATTAAAAGCGCACTTCAAAAATTCAACACTTTAACGATAGTTGAGATTATGTATTTAAATTTGTTGCATCATTTCATATAATTCTCATTTCAAAATATTTTAACCTGAAATATTTTTCATTAAAAGAAGCTTCGTTGAAATATTTTAAATTTTTATGAGTGATCATATTTATATATTTTTTTTACCTAATTTGCTTAGATACAAATGTTTCTTTCCTTAAACTTTTGACAATAAAAAAATTTTCTTTAAAAATTAATGATTTTTTTTTTTAAAAATACTGAAAAAAAATAGATTCGAACTAAAAATTTTAAACTCCGAATGCTTTTTTTTTCATTTTTAATTTGAATAAACTTTGAAACTGATTCATTAAATTTGAATAAAAGTTAAGGTACAAATTTTTGCAATTATTTAGAAATTATGTAAAGGGTTTCTTCGTTTAATAAATTTTCATTAATTTCATTTGCTTTTGAAATCAAAAAGAAAAGTGATCATTAAAAATAACCGCGATTTCACTTTGAATAATTTTACATACTTGTAAGTAAATTTAAATGAATTAAATAGTATAAATGGGAACATCATCCGTATAAATTGTGGACATCATGTAAAATTTAATACTATATTCAATGTGTACGAGGAAACAAGATTCACATACATTGATAATTTAAGAAACCAATAAAAATTACCTGGAAATACATTAAGTTGTGTGGGCAACTAATTTGGCCATGTTTACTATTGTGTATTTACGAATACTTAGTATGAAGATTTCATTATTGCAAATAATTTAGGTTTATTAGCCTTAGTTTAGCTTGAATAAAACATATATATAGATATATAATATTATATAACATAATAATGTACATTGTGAAAGTTAGATAGATTCATATACGTTAACATATAATGTCCACACCTTTTTATTTTAAGCAATATTTGAGCACACAACCATTTGCACAAGTTTGAGGTCAATTTGAAAATGGGAACTAAGCATTCGACAATAAAATGACTCAAATGAGGCATAGTTTTTTCAACTTATTAGCACGATGAATTATAGTCAAATTTGCGCAGCAAGATATCATTCGAATGTTAGAATCGAATAAAATCAACAATAATCGCATAAGCCAATTCATCAAAACTGGTTTAAAGTGCGAAAATATATTTTCTAATGATATTCTTTTTTTGTGTATGTGACCAGAATTTTTGTGCGTCTGTGAGTATGAGGCAACATGCAATTTAGAAAATCTATACCTAATAGATTAATGAAACGAATGAGTCTCTAGCCAGGCTGTTCATTGCATAATGCTCTTGCTTTGTGATTAATGATTTAATTATCAATTAATGATTTAGAGTAATTTTGAATCTTTTAATTGCTGTCAAAAAGAATGAAAATCGAATTAATTATTATTATTATACACCTTCAACTTATAATCATTGATAAATCATCTGCTGTTTCATGCACAAATTTGCCCTTGTTTTTAACATCCACTTTAGGACGGGGTATTGATATAGCATCAATTGATCTCTATCCTCGTCTCATTGATCTTCAAAAAGGTTACTCAATGTTTAAGGAACCATTATTATCATACAATTGCGATAAAAATGAAGTGTTTTATCTACAAGATAAGGAATATCAGTTACCAGATGAAGTGTTTCGTATCTATGATCAATTTAGTCAAGGCAAGTACTTTCACATTTTAAATTCCTAATATTATTAAAACTTTTATAAATAGATTATACTAGACACGGCATCGACTATAAAGACGAGTTGGATTATAGGAGAAAAATGGCTTTAGAGTTGGGTCATCAACTAATTGATGGAGTGTTCAAAAGGTAAGATTTTTACAAGTGGAATTTTTTTGTTTTTATATTCGTGATTTTTATAATTTAAATTACAGTTCACCTACTTATCGTCGAATCAAAAGAGAAGAGCATCCAAGAATACGTGATCGAGTACAATATGTTCAAACACAAAAAATAGTTTTATTGCGAGAACCATATTCGCTAAAATTAAATGATAAAGTTGAAAGTGAATTTAAGCGATTACCTGAAGAATACAATGATAATCCAAGAGCATATGAAGAATTTATTGAGAAATATGGTACCCATTATTTTCATAAAATATACTTCGGAGAAGCAGCTCGAATCGAATTTGAAAGAATATCTGATGATGAAAAACACGAAATTATGAGATTAGTTAAGAGATTAAATCAAACTGAACTTGCTAAACAATCAATATTTAGCAATAAAAATACTGAGCTTGATTTTTCAAAAGAGTTTATTTATAATGTAAACAGTTTAATTAAGTTCGGTAAAACATTTGCTGAAGAACATAGCATTTTATTTGAAAATGATCGAAATTGGAGATTAATAAGACAGGTAAGCAATACTTAATCAAATATGTGAAAGAAAAAAATGAATATTTTATTTAATTAAAGTGACATTATTATTATTTTACGACTAGTCAGTAAAATTATCTAGGATTTAATTGTATTATAATTAACGTTAAAATATTTTTTTCAAAAAAATTTTATTTGTGAATGGCAAACATGAAAATTAGGACGAATTGCGTCGTAAAATATTTACAGTGTACGGTGGTGAAATAGATATTAATGCAAATGTGACTCATCAATATAAAAATTTTAATTTAAATTATAAACGACATTTACCATTAGATTCATTTCAAAGAGATCTAATGTCTACGTGGATAAAACGAGATCTATTAATGTGGCCTTTAAAAGGTTTTTATTAAATATTGATTTTCTAAATTATTGCAATTTATAATCTGTTAATTCTGTTTATATTAAAAAGGGAAAATAACACCAATCGATAGTTTGATTAGAGGTGAAAGTGTACGGAAAGAATCATTTAAAAAAGCAATCTTTCGTCATTTGGAAGCATCTGAATTAGGTGCCTAATTTTTGATCTAAATCAATTCAAATGATTTAATTATCATATGTACAATTAATAATAATTTTATATCATAAGAATTTCAAGTCATTAAATGTGAAACATAAATATCAAATAGTATGTAAATTTGTAAATAATAAATTTATTTATTTGATCAAAATGGATGATAAATTTTCATTCAAATGATTATCATAATCACAATCAATAATTTATCATGATGAAATTATGAAAAATATTAGAAATAATTTATTTACCACATTTAAATGAACAGGATGATTAAATGTACAAGATTATAATAGAAAGGAGCAATGGCCAATAATTAACAATTCGAATAAAACATTAAGCTATAATGAGAATTTATTATATAAATGCCTTACTCATCACCTTAAAAAGATCGCGTTCAATCAATGCTTGTTCTAATGCTTTGTGTTCACATTCATTTCTTAATTTGATTGCTGCCTTATTTGAGGGATAATAATTGAGTAGTCGTTTAAATTGGACTTTTGCCTCGTTGTAATTTTTTCGTTCGATTAATAATAAACCTTGACGATACATCGCTTTCTCATTCATTGGTTGCATTTTAAGCGCCTTCTTTAGATATTCTTCGCATAATTCTGGCGTTTGGGCATCGAAGTATGCTTTGCAAATGTTCAAATAACAAGCGACCAATAGTTCATCACGCTGGATATTTTCACCGTCTAAATCGATAGATGTTTCAAGTAGATCAATTGCACGCTTAAATCGTTTCAGAGCCAATTTCACATTTGATTTTTCAATCAAATAGTGGTTACCTTTAATTTTGCATTCAAGCCCTTCCTGAAATCTTTCACTACTATTCATTTCATAATATTCTTTAGCCTTCTTGCACGACTTAAATGTGATAATGAAGTTTAAAAATATTGAATTTGTCTTGTATCTCTCATATTCCTCATTAGTAAGCATCTCTTTCAAAAAATCATATCTAATCCTAAAGAATGCTTTCTCACCAACAACCATATTCTCAATTGATATCTCAAGACCTTTAGGTAATTTTTCAAGTTCTCCATCACCCAACGTCCAAGTGAAATCTTTTTTATCAATATATTTAAAATATTCATTACGCTTTAATTCAAAACAGAGCTCCTTTGAGTTGCTTTGCTCTTTATAAATTTTTGCTACTTTCTTATAGCCATCACTAAATTCTTCTACATGATAGATATCATTTATATCAATGTTTGGCTCTAATATAACATCTGGATTTTTACTAGAGAAAGTCTGTTCGAAACTACAAATATCATAGCTTGAAATATCACAGCAAACCTCTGAATTGTAGGTTGGATAAAAATCACCTGTACCAATATTGAATCGTCTAATGAACAACACACCATTATTTTTATCTTTTGTGAGATCATAAAATCGAAAGTCAAGTAATTCTACTTCAAATACAATTTCTGAATTTGCAGGTACTTCTAATTCAAAATTTTCACCTTTGAATGGTTCTAGTATGAAGAATATTAATTGTTTTATTAAAATAAAATTTTATTTTGAACTTACTATCGTTGTAACAATATTCTGGCCTGCAATTAATAATAGCAATCTCATGTTTTTTCATTGTTCTTATCGCAATATCTAGGGCTTTAGGTAGTTCAAGCGATTGCAGTTTTGTTTTCCAAGGTTTCTCTAATTTTCGAGTATTATAAAACACTTTTGCCTCTTTTTTTAAAGTGCCGACAACATGAATTAAAATTTCATCTTCTAGTATTGGCTTTCCTCGATCTTAAATAATATAATTTTTATACGAAAATATTAGAATGATTTATTATAAATAAATAGACTTACATTTTCCACCTTGAACAATTTGTTTAAGAACACCCCCATCTAAATTTGAAGTTAGATCACGTTGACATTCATCGATTTCATCATTCGAATCATCATCGCTAATATGGATTTCATGTGAATTGCTCATTTTGATAAAATATTTTAAAAATTTAAAATTTCACAAAATAAGATCCCTTTTTAAAAATGATAAATTAACAACATATAAATTAAAATTAAAAGAAAAAATATATATGGGACGGAATGTTGCCACGTATTAAAGAAATTTTTACTTGTATACGTTACTTAATGCAAATAAATGTACAATTAAAATAATTCAAAGACTGATAAATAGTTTGTTCAGTAGAGTTGAATTTTTTGAATTAAATATATTATTTTCTTTGTAAAAAAATAGGTATCCTATTTTCAAACAAATAAAAATTTTACTTTTAAATTATGCAAGATTGTTTAAATTAACAATTACACTCAAAATTTACGTTGGACTATTTAAATAAATCTCATTAGGACGAATTACATATAATTTTCACGATGTTGGACAAATAACTTTTAGTATAAAATCTGTGAGTAATGTTGGAACTGTAGGACTATCCTCATTTATCGCTTTTAAAACTATAGATAAAAAATTAAATTAGAAAAGAAAAATATTAATTTTTAAATAAACATACTTTTGATTAGCATTTGAAGTGTTCTTGTATCAGGTGCGCCAAGTTCCGAATTATAAGGGATGACAGTAGTTAGGTACTTTGCGCCTTGATCATTTGATGAAGCTGAATTAGGTGATTTTGGATTGTTTTTTTTAAGCAAATTTTGTTTTCTTCGTTTATTCTGAATGCAAATTAATAAAGAAATAAATTGATTTTTTAACTCTTTTTCATATTGAAGTTCATCTTTCAAAGCAAGCTCTGAGATAAGTATTTCCGAATAATTTTGAATCATTCGCTCTAAATTTAGATAAATTTCGTTGAGTTGTGTATTATTTAAAGTACGTAATTGCTTTTCGAACAATTGTTTTTCATTATCAGTCTCAATTTGATTTTTTGTTATAGTATACGATGAATAACATTCACCTCCGTCTATTCCGCTACTTATTTGACTGCTGCTAGTTTGACTACGACTTAAGGATTGACCAGGACTAAGTACTTCATCTAAACTATTACTAGAAAAGCTTGTGCCGATTGAATTTGGACGATTATATGGCTTGAGGAGGTTTGATAAAACGTATTTGTTGTTGCACATTTTGCTGCTAAGTGTGCTTTCTTTTGACAATTTGACATCTAGTTCATCGTTTTCTTTTATATGAATTGAGCAATCTTTGTCTAGTGTTGTGCTATGTATTGTAGATTCTAAATAATGATCATCTTCAGAAAGAATGATATCCAATTCTTTAAGTACTTCTTCGGCTGTAAACAATAGTGGTTTGCCATCATTCGATTCATTTGTGCCATTACTGCAAAGAATTAAAGAATGAAAATCAAGATCGCGTGCCAATTGTTCTTCATATTCGCTTTCAAATTCATTTAAGTAGCTTGAAAAATGATGATTTGTTCGATTTGCAAACGAATCATCTAATGAAGTTTGTAGTTTACACGTCGAATAATCGTAACCGAAGCTACTTAATACAAATTGATCATCATCTAATTGTGTCTCTAAACTACTATCAAAACTATAATCTAAATTTCGATCAAGATAATTGTTTATTGAATTATTTTTATCTAAATTAGACTTATTACTATTTTCATCGTTTTCGCCAATTAAATACGGCAATAAAAATTTAATTGCATATGTACTCGACCAATTAATAGGTAATATATGATTAAAATTTTCTATCAAATTGAACCACATTCTAGAATTATTTGCAGGTCAAGCAGGTAAAGCAAATGAATTCAAAACATTCAAAGGAAATGAAATGATGTTCGTTCGGGAAAAGGCAATATAAAAAAGAAAAGGAAAGAAAGATAAATTAAAATTATAATCAAAAACAAATTATATTTAACAAAAGAAATAAACAAATAAACGAAAAAATGAAAGCAATATTAATAATTCATACATTCCAGATTTGATTAGTTCATTTTAAATCAGCATACTTTAAATCACTTAAAATAAATTTAAATATAATCAAATTTATATTTGACAAAGCAAAATATTTATTTACACAAGATGATTATTTTAAATAAAATTAAATATTCATTTTGTGGTATGTTGGAAGAATCATACCAATAAATTAAAATATTGTCGCGAATGATTTAAGCATAAATAAAAAATTTGCTTCAGACTTTTTTCAGAACTTAGTTTTTTTACAAACAAAATTTTTTTCTTAATTGTTCGAGAACGAATTTGACTAAATTTAATTTTTTGATCTTAACTCAGAAATAGAATTTTGAATGGTCGAATAAAAAAAGCATTCGCAGTTCGATTTTTCAAAGCGTTATGATAGTTTTTAATTCTACAACCAAGTGTTTAATCACCGAAACAAGTTCATTCATCGTTTTGCTTAATCTAAAGTCGGTATGCAATTAATATTTAAGCAAAAAGAAATGTAAAAAAGTTTCAAATTTCTTGATAAAAATTATCGCAAACTTAGGAGTGATATAAACTAGAAAATTAATAAAAAATCATTCTCAACTACAATTTGTAATCAAAATTAATTTTTGAAAAATAATTCAATAGATCAAACAAATATAAGTATAATTTAAAATAAATTATTTTATCGGATGTGATTAGAAGTAAAATGTGTGATTGATGACCGAATCATTTTGGGTCGAATGATGTTTATATATATATTTAATGATTTGATACACAAAAAAAAGACTAGAATAATGAAAGTGCATTTTCTAGATTATTTTTACAAATAATTTAGAGCACATATTTTAATGTGTTGAAGATTTTACTTTATCATCAATAATAGTTAACGGCACATTACTTATGCATAAATAAGCGCATAAAAAAAAGTGTTGCCAATCTTAAAATATTCGACTTAAAAGTTTTCTCCTACTTTTTATGCTTTTTGTATTTTCGAATTTGCGTTTGACAAAACAGAAATTAAATGCTCAATAAAGACAATTTCTTTTTTTATCTAAAAACTAACTTCATACCCGAATCGAAATAATTTTAAAAATAAGTAGATAGAAAAGATAGGTTTGATGAAGAAGATAATCAACACTTACTGGCACTGGTTTACAAGCTCCTCGTGACTCATAATAGGAACTGGTCCGACAATTGATTCAACTGGTTCCTCATAATTAACAAAACAATTGACAATTTTCTCATCAAATGTATTTACTAATTCTTCCAATGATTCAGTTTTTATTTTATCATCACCATCCGACTTTCCATTGAATTGTTCAAAGGCTTTAAACTCTTCGTCATCATCATTCGTTTGATTGTTAATAATTTGTTTATCTATTAATTCATTTTCTGAAATTTCATTGCTCAACTGATCATGTTTTCGAAATGGTGACGATCCGTTATTTATATTATTCTTATCATTTGTTTTGAAATTAGAAAACTCAGACCATTCATCTTGTATACTAGCCAATGGCACATTTGTCATCTTCAATATGTAATTTGACTGGTCGCACCCGAATTTTGGTTCGAATTGAATTTTGAATCCATGAAAAAAAGAAAAAAAGAATTTCTAAGAACAAATACACAAAAAAAATAGAGGAAATATTTGATTCGTTAAGTTTATGAATTGAAGCATACTCATTGAAGATCTATGCTGTATAGTGAAGCTTTGAGAGGAAATTATTAGACTGATTGACTATATCTCATCGATTAAATTAACTCACTTATGCTTACAAAATAACTATCATGTATTTCATCGCTGTTTCACTATAATGAGCAGATTTCATTTAAATATTGCAATTCTAATTGTTAAGTCTAGATTTTAGACGGCAAAAAGTTAAAGATTAAATTTATTTGAGAGCACCAAACTATGAGAATTATGAATCGCGAAAGGGGTGATAATAGAATTTAAAGTGTGGATTTATAGTCAGTTAAAAATTTTTGTCTTTCCATAAACGAATAATCTGCGTTTGGTGGTTACTATCAAATTGTAAACAAAATCTCCATTTCCATATTACTCATCTTCTCTCCTCCTTCCAACATATATATATGACTTCATGCCATAGACTCATTCTGTCACATATGTGCGTGTTTCTTGCACAGCTGTATACAACACTTGAATCTCCAAATCCGTTCTAGATTTTTGTTTAAAATATTTTGAATTTTGGATACATTTCTATCTGCTTGGCTTCAAAAAA
>BLXL01010709.1:0-14614 GCA_023170135.1 Acarapis woodi
AATATACCGAATTTCATATATTAATTCATATTATTAATTTATTAGTATTTATATATAAAAAATATTTTGAATAATTAATTTGTGAGAAAAAAAATTAATAAAGTAATTATTCTGATAAGCTGAATTTCGAATTTCGAACTTACAAACGAAACTATAATAGTGAAATATGAATAAAAATTAGAAAAAGATAAGTTAGGAAACAGAAATGATTGAGGTAGCATATTTGTGAAAATGTAGTCCAAATTGGATAGAAAGTCAATATAGCTATTGAATTTTTTTTAACTTAAATAAAAAATAATCTTTCAAGGATATCGAAAAAAAAAGAAAGTGAAAATTGAGAAAAATTCTAGTTTATAAAGAATGCGAAATTAAAATTTACGCATGTGCTTATTATATAATTGAATTCATAATTTTGAAATTATAAGAAACTAAAAATATCAAAATCAAAATTATTACTTACATTTTAGCTATTTCTCGAGGCGGTGTGATTTGCTTGTGATTACGATTGTTAGACTGTAAGTCTACGATGTGTATATAAATAGATGGATTTGTTAATCCAGGTTTTGGGTAAGGATAGGTGATAACTTTTGGGTAAATTGATTCCGAATCTTTGATAGATGAATGACCATTTGATGAACTGTGGACACTATTTGAATGTAAGTGATTATTCAAATTGTTTGTATTTGGTCCATTAGTTAGTGTTGGGTGGTTTGTAATTAATTTAGTAGTTGAATTTATATTTGTAAGCATGCTTGAATTGGATAAAGCAGCATGTTTTGGCATTAAATTATTTGTTAGATTGCGTATATTATCATTCAATAATATTTTAGTTGCTGTTGAATTAGAGTGATTAAACAAATATAAAGTAGGTGCACCATATTTGACAATTGACATACGTTGTACTTTGCTATTATCAATACTTGCATAAGCTAGCTTATTACCATCTTCATACCACCAAAACGCTTTGTTGCTTTTGAAAATGAATTCTAAAGGAAATGTATTTTTAATTAATAACATACATAAATTGTGTGTAAATTATTTTCTTTTCTTTTTTTTTTTTTCAAAATACCTTCATACAAAAGATCCGGTATTCCATTATAGATATAATTTTCTTTTCCATTACTTGTGACATGTCTAGGTATTATATCACTCTCTAAAGATGGCAGATAATATAAGTTGTTGCCAAATGCGATGAGCTGAAGAAAAAGGAAATAATCAATCAATGTGATATTGATTATGATCAATTTTTATTAGTTAATAAAAGATGATCTTACCATTTGACTTCCTTTTGGACCAAATTCAGCATGATCAAACTCTTCTAAAAAGCCATTAAGATCGGGATGTTTTATTCTCAACGTTAAGATTTGAGCATTCCGCGTGTTAAACAATTTGTATCGATAAACACCGCTGTAAGTATTTCGTGGCCGTACCATATGAGAGAAAAGCACAAATTTTCGATCTTTAGAAAGAGTGAACTTCTCATGCACAATTTGTGACTTCATAGAATAAGTTAGACGAATAAAATTTAAAAAAAAAAAAAAAACTAATTAATAACGATAATGCATAGATAAACTTATGAAATTTATTCAAAAGAAGTATTTCTAATCGTTAATGGATGTGAAATGTGAAAAAATTTTTACTCACCAAGCTAGCGTTGCTAGCAAGTATTGTCTTCCATTTAGTCTTAATATCATAGACCATAAGACTATCCTCAGCATCTAGATAGACTAATTCTGTATCAGAAATCCATGTTTCGTTTGTTGTAGACCAATAAGCTTTTTGTTCAAGAATGTCTTCAAGCTTGAGCCGTTCGTTTTTGATTTTATCATTTAAATCTAGTTTTTAGCAAATGGCATTTTCATGATCAAACAAAATGGATTTAAAATAATTAGATTTGCATGAATTTTGATTTTTTATATAATTTCAATATACAATAAAAAAAAAATATAATTAGTTTTACTTTGGTTCGTTTTCCGTATAAAAATTAGCGTCTTATAACTAATAAAAGAAAAAAAATGGACATATATTGTATCAATTTTTTATTCTATTCTCTTCGATATTAAAGGTAAAATAATTGGTGAACAAAATTTTTTGCAACGATAAAGGCGGAGAGAAATTTAAATATTTCTCACATATTAAATGTCGATGTTTGAAATATATTAATATATCAATTTATATTCTTCATTATTTAAAATAACTAATTTAAACAAAATTTATTCATTTTTATTCATTTGCAAAATCAGTATTTTTTTTATTCATAAAAAGTCTATCAAAATCACTCACAAAAATGATCTATAACAGAAAATTTTATAATTTCGAAATAATTATTTTTACTATCGTATTTCTATGAATCGATTGAAGAAATTTCAAGCATTGTCTTTCATGAAAATTATAATAAATTAAATATTAATTGAATAACTTTATAAATATATATGTACATTTTTTCCAGAATTTTTTGACAAATCAATATATTTGTCGATCTATCTAACAATAATCTTGATTTTTTATGTCTAAACTTAAAGTTCTCTAATAATTAAGGTTTTGGAGTAGATAAAATTTTTTTTCAAAATAATGAAAAAATTTGACTCTCTAATTTATTTTTGAATTATGTCTACATCGAATTTATAATCATTTATTGACAGGTGGGGGAAATATTTACTTGGATGAACTGTAAACATTTCAATAATTTTTAAAATATTAAAAATGTATATCGCATTCTATATTGAGTCGGTAAAAATTCATGAATTATTAAGGCACAAGAAAATCTTCAGAGTACATTTTTTTCTCTAGTCTTAAAAATGAAATTTTCAAAAATTTATATTTAACTTTTTTTTTGTAAGTCGGTTTATTTGAAATATCTTAAAAATATTCAAAACAGTATGCAACACATATTGAGCAATTATTTTTTATTCGTAAAATTCTTTTTTGGTGTTTTACAAGAATTAAGTTATGCATATTAAAACTACTTGAAAATTTAGATTTTTGATTTATAAGCATATTCTGAATACTCATTTGTTTTTGTAAAAAGACATGATACTACATGGTCAATCAAAATAAATATAATAAATGTCTATAATACTAAAGTATTATATTGAAAATAATATGAATCTAAATACTTTAATATTATCTATAGTTGTTCATATGGATTTATTTTTTTTTTTAATTTTATCATTTCTAATCTCTAAAAAGTTTTGTTCATATGTTTGGTATAAGAACAATTCATATTTAAATCTACATATAAAAATTATTATTGATATTGGTAATTTATATCTTCTTTTTAAAATTTAATGTAGTATTTTTTAATAGTTANNTTTTTATTCATATTTCACTATTATAGTTTCGTTTGTAAGTTCGAAATTCGAAATTCAGCTTATCAGAATAATTACTTTATTAATTTTTTTTCTCACAAATTAATTATTCAAAATATTTTTTATATATAAATACTAATAAATTAATAATATGAATTAATATATGAAATTCGGTATATTATTCGCTTATTTTATGTATGGATCTATTGATTCATTCCGATGGTGAATGTAACATTATTAAAACTTACGATCATCAATCATAAATGATTGCTTATTTTTGTCAATCACAACAGTGATCATTATGTAACTTCTGTAACATGGATTGATAGTTCAACAATTTCAGTGATCTGGATGAATCGTGCACAAAATGTTTCAATCATCAGTAGATGCTCAGAAGAATTCGATTGGACTTGTGAAAAGGTAAAATTTCAGTTCATTTTTAAATTTAAAATCTATCATTAAATAAAAATTTAAAATTTAAACAATCGAACTCATATTTAAAAATATACTAAATAGAATTCACTAAATTTTTATATACAAGATATAAAGCATTTTTTAGTTCATATATATTGAGTTTATAAATCACGTTAAGAGTATAGGAATTTTAAAAATAATTCTTGGATTCTCCATTTGCTTTAACTATTTTATGTGCGATTTCATATTTTTTAAAGGTTATATCGTGTTGTATCAATTTTATTATAAAGTAAATATTTTATGCATAGCAATGACACTGAATGTATAATCTGATTTACTATTTGTCAGTATCTTAAAAAAAAATTCATTTTACGTTTTATTCCTTATGCATGAATTATTCATTTAGAAATTCTAAAATAAGAATATTTTTATTTTCTTTGCCTCCAAGTAACTTGTATTAAAAATTTTTAGTAAATTAAATTTCTTTGTGAAATATTTTCTCGAAATTTTGACTACCATGTTAATAGTTTAACGATTTTTTGAGTCTTATTGCAAATGAGAAATACAAATATTTTAAATCGGGAGCTCAAATTATTTGAAACAATTCTTGAAAATTGAACATAAATCAAAGTCAATAGCCTTTTCGAAATTGTAAACAATATGCATTATGTTAATCGTGTGTGCATCGCATTTTTATTTTCTGATTAAATAAACTGATAAAAACATTTTAACTATTTTAGTCTATAATTTTCATAATAATGGCTTATCACATATTTTCATTAGACCGATAAATACATAGTATTCAGATTTAAATGAAAGTTTCAAATCACTCTGCACTTATTGCGATGATCATTAATGTTTAGTATTTATAATCTTTATTAACCAAATAAAACAAATTAATGATGCCATCATTCGTAGTCATAGCAAAAATATTATGACACAATACTATTACTTAATTTTACTTCAAAAATTCTTCAGTCATCAAAGAAATGAAACGAAATTTTCAAGTACTTTTGATAAAAATACTCATAAGAAGCTTGTACCAAATTTTTGAATCAACGTGGTAGGAAATAGTTTTTTATGTGGATTGTCTGTTAATTAATTTTTTTAATTTTTTCACTTTCAAATTAAATTTTATAAATGAATTATTAAATCTGGAAACAAAATGAAAAATATATCAATAAAATGGATCAAACTAATAATGAATTTGAATGACAAATATCCATATATAAAGTACATTCTCGTTCCATATCTAAGAATGTATTAAATTAAAATTATTTTAGATACAAATAAATTTACTTATTTACTAAGTGCCAAATAAATTAATTTTTTTTTTGCCTATATTAATACTATTCGAATAATTTCTATAAGCATAATTGAATAAATTTTTTTCCCAATTTTTATTGTCATTTAAAATCAAAAATAAATAGTTAAAAATTTTAAATGAAATTTGATAAAAATTATATCAAAAAAACTTTTAAATAAAATTTAGTTATTAAAATTTAAATATATATTGAATGAATTTTTTTTTCGTTTTCGATCACTCATGAAATTTATCTAATCTATTTTTCTATATTTTTCTTTCCATTTAGATTATTGATGAACAATTGAATGGTAGAGGATCATTAGATACTTTAGACGAGCCATTATTTAGTAAAGACCGAAGATTTTACTTTCTTCGTATTCCAGTGCATGATGGTATTTATGGTTCTTTTGCACATATTGCGATGTTTATTGTGAACTCGAATCAGCGACATTTTCTTACTCACGGTCAATACCTTGTTATCAAAATATTAGCCCACCGACAAGAATTACGAAAGGTGTAAGTGTTGTTTTTTTTATTCTTATTTTTTATAATTACAATTTACAATCTTCCGAAAAAAATATATTAATTGAAATGATAGTTCATGCTAAAGAAAATTCTTCTGAAGTTTAGAATAATTATAAAAATTCGAATGAAAATTGGAAATTATTTTGTCTTTTGTGAAATGTAAAGTTACAGGAAATTAAAGAGTAGTAAAAAGCGTTGATTATTTGAATAATTAATGATAGTTTTCTATTCATACATCATTTTTTGCCCTCTGAAATTATTTCCATTTATAATTTTCTATAATTTTTGTGTATACAATTAATTTTTTCTATGCATTCATGAATACACATTGTCTGATGCAGATACTTTATTGCAACTAAAATCGGGCAACCTGATGCCAGACATTTGTACAGTGTTACTGACATGGAATCAAATAAACCGAGAGAAGTACAATGTTTATCATGCAATTTTCATAGATTATGCAACCATAACGAAGGTATGACTGACCATTATATGAATAATAATTTTTGAAAAAAATTTATTTGTAATCACATAACCAATTTTAATCAAATTATTTTTATTATTTTAATAGCATTATTTAGTCCTGATGCACAATACTTTGTGTTACATTGTAAAGGTCCCGGTTTGCCCAAAACTCAATTGCGAAAGACTGAAACAAATCGAGTTATTGAAGAATTAAATCATTATGGCAAATTGTTAGAAAAATTTCAAAAAATTGCAATTCCTTCAATCAAATATGTAAATGTACCGATTGGCGAACATAATATAGTGAAAGCAAGAGTGAAACTGCTGCTTCCGCCTGGTTTAGGTAAGAAAAACAAAAAAAAACTAATTAACTTTTACAAAATTTAATTACTCCTTAGATGTTTCTATTTCCTTTTTTTTTCTTATGAATAATATGGCTATTTTTTTTATACTCTTTTATAGATGAACATGATATTATTAAATATCCAGTTGTTGTTCAATTGTAAGTTTTCGCTTGATATCAATTTTAAAAATAGAAAAAAAAAAAAAAAATTTATTAATTTCAATAAATTTCTTTTACACAAATGAAACCGTTGAAAAGAAATAATGAGCCAGGTACACAAAATGTTGATCAGATCAATCAATTAAAATGGGGAGATTATTTAGCAAGTAAAAAAGATTATGTTGTAATATACATCGACATAAGAGGCAGCTGTTGTCAAGCAAATAAATATAAACAGTCCATCTACAAGAATTTAGGCGAATATGAAGCAGAAGATATTATATCAGTTATTAAGTAAGTATAAATTTGCAAATATATTTATTAGAAGCTTTTCAAAGCTCAATTATTTGAATCTTTATTTTCCAATATTTAGCTTTATAAAGCACAAATTACCATTTATAAATGAAGACAAGATCGCGATTTGGGGAAAAGAATTTGGCGGCTACCTGGCAACATCATTAATTAGCAGGGATTCAGTATTTAATTGTGCCATAGCAGTATCTCCAATAACAAGTTGGCGCAATTACTTATCTGTATTTATCGAACGCTATATGGGCGTACCATGGTCAAAGGAAAATTATTTAAATTATGATAAAATCGATCTAATGCAAAACTTATATAAAATTAAAGATAAAGAGTTTCTCATAGTGCACGGAACTGCCGATTTAAAAGTGAATATTCAACATTCGATGCTTTTAATGAAAGCATTGACCCTACAAAATATACCATTCAGATTGCAAGTAAGTTTTATTAATTAATTTGTTGGATATATTTCAAATTTTAACCAATTCCATTTATCAATTTAGCTTTATCCAGATGCTGATCATTCATTGCTTCATGAACAATATCATTTGTATAAAACAATGGAAGAATTTTTGGCCAAATGCTTTCAAATTGACAATAGTGATGAAGACTCGGTGGAGATACCCATCACACGTGTAATCAAAGGCGGCAAACTAAAGGAACGTATTTTGACATCTGATGATTAAAGAATGAGCTTTAAACCATCTTTATACATTATGTAAAGTCACTGAAATCTATATTACTGTATTATAGTATTTTTTTTTTACTAATTTTAAGAAAAATAATTCTGACTTGTAAATACTCAAATTGTAAATTATTCATAAAAAAATTCGCTTCTTTTGTCCTCCTTTTTTATTAAATTTTAGTTTTTTTCAAACCTAAATTCATTTTGCTTAATCTTATTTTTTTTTGTTTGCAATAATTAAATTTTTTTCAGAAAGTTTTCGACATTGTTCCTGATTTTCCAAAACTAATTGATGAAACAAAAAAGATGTCAATCAGCGATCTAATCCTAAAAGAATTTTATTTAAAATAATATATTAAGTAAAATTCCTACACTCGAATAATGAAACCACATATAAAAATGCTGAAAATTTTAGTTTTTTTTTTCGCTGATTATCTAGAATTTATCTATATTTAAATTATATACAAATATTTACAGTTTATTATTTTGGAAGTCATATTAAATATTATAAAAATAGGGTGCTAATTTGCCCAATAATATTTCTTGACCACAGAAAAAAATAATCAATTCCAGATGATAATTTAGATACTTCAAAGTATTTTTTATAATAATAAATCCGAGGTTAGAGGAAAAATTCAATTTATGATATTAAGATATTATTCGAAAATTGTTTTTTATCTATAAATACATGTTTTTGAACAAAGCTTATATGTATGGATATTTCAAGTTGGTTGAAACGAAAGTCTAAAAATATAATTAGCTCAATTTATTCGAAAAAATTTAGCTATTTGACCATGATGGATACCTTTTTTTAAGTTTTTTCTAAAGTTTTTATGCAATATTTTTTTTCAAGTTCAATCTTAAGGTTTCATTTCATTTTATTTTTACAATTTAAAATGAGAAAAAAAATTTCTTAAGTCCAAATAGAATAAAAAAAATCTTGAAATATCATATCTCATTTTTAAAAAATTTTCTTTTTATTCACAAATTTTATATACAAAAATATTTCTAGGAAATGATAATTGCAGAAGAAAAAAAAAATGATATTGAAAAAGGCATTGGGTTCAACATCATGCTTGAAAAATTAAATTGCAATCAAAATAAACGGCGAATTCAAAGTAATTATTGCACAAAAATTAGAATAGATTATTTAAAATAACTCAATAAATATCCTATTTAAATAATTTATTAAATAAAATGACAAATTAAGGCTTCCTCTTTTCGATATACATTGAACGATTGTCTATACTCTTCTTTAGGAATAATCTAAAAATTTTGAATTCAATAAAATGTAATTGATTTAGTCAATCATAAATTTTTAAACATTGCTGGATTCTGCTTCTTCGATAAATAGATCATATTTCCATCATATTGATTTAATATTTAAACGAGAAATCACTTCTTTTCATTATCTTTTAAGTCGACAAACTCAATTAAATTTTGTTATGCACTCTTTTTAATATAATGAGAAATTTTTATAACCATCAAAATAAATATGAATTACATTTCCGATTCATTTTATCGTCAAAACTATTTTCAGATATTTGAGTTGAATTGTACCTAATATATGATTCATCGAGCATTGTTGTAATTTTTTTTTTATATATTTTCAGCTATATTCTTACATGATATACTTGCATTCATCTGGCATCTTTCTGATTTTTACATATCTGGGTCCTATTACTTTTCTTCGCTAAAATTGATTAATCTCATTGTTTTTTTTTAATTTTTTTGCAATTTTATTTCTTGAAATTCTGAATTGTATTCAATAAAATTCCTTGATCTTAAATTTAATTATCAGTTAAATTTTGATCACATTTAATGCAATGAGAATTCAAAATATGTTGAAACACCATTCGAATAGTTCAATAATCTCACCTTCACACCTGATGCACTTTTTATTCGAATATAAGATACTTAAATATTTTATGGAACGATTACTGACTTTTAAATTTTGCCTTACTTTTATAGTTTTTTTAGAAATAATATCCCATAAAAACAAAAACTTATTAGACTGCATAATTGGACTTTTTTTTTTGTCATAATAAATTGTGTTAAATCCAAAAATTTTTCTAAATTAAAAGAGATAATTTCCTTTATCTGAAATAATATAACTTTAAACGAATCTTAAACAGATTTTATATAACAATCTTCAAAATATGTTCAAAATATTAATAAAAAAAATTTATACAAATTTTCATGTTTGATTTTAATTCCTAGATTGTCTATTGGTAATAAAGTTTTCAAATAAAAATTTTTTCGAATGAGTGTTTGCAACTCGTTCTTTTATCTTTTTTTTTGGCTTAATAGCATTAAATTAATAGTGTTTGTAACTAATAAACCAAATAAATTAAAAGCAAATTAATTTTAAAGTTGTGCCTAAATTTTTCAATCAAATTTTACTTTTTCAATAACACCAAACTTTTCCACTCTACTAATTAGATTTAAAAAAAAATTATTTTTTGATGAAAAACTCTAAATATTTTATTTATTGAAAAGATTTGGAAAAAAAAATTGTGACTATAATTTTTTTCAGGCTCAAAACTAAGATTGAGCATTACTTTCTACATTTTAGTTAGTTCAGTGTATCCTTTATATTTGAATATTTTCTAGTAACACGAACTTATATTTAGACAAATAGAATGTCGAAAAGCATTCTTAGTGTGTTTTCCGATATTAATTGTTACTATTTTATCGTTACAAACTTGAACACACCATTTTCGAATTTATTTTATAATAATCGCGCCTTCTAGCCCAATTTCTCTTCCTAAATCTCCTAGACACCCACTCTTTGTAAAAAACGATCATGCGTTCATTTTTTCTTTACGCATACTCTTTTTTTATATCATTAAGGTTTTTACATCATTTTTTGCTTATTTACTAACATCTTTTTTCTAATGTTTCGATTTGCCAATTTGAAAGCAAAAAGAACGTCTGGTGGTTTATTGACTAAAAAAATTTATTTCTTTTAAATCTTAATTTCCAATGTGTCTGAGTTTTATTTATTACATATTAATTTTTTCTTGTTCATCATCTAACGTGATCTAATGAATCGTATTGATGCGAATCAAATATTATATTTTAAATAAAATCCCCAATATTTTATAATTTCAAATTTGGATTCTAACATCTACATTACCAATATCATGGCTATCTAGTTAAGATATGAAGCGATTTTAGAAAAACGTGTATTTGTATTTTACCTACTATGAGTTCAATCCACATTTCTGTCATATAGTCTAAGGCAAATTTTATAATTCGTAAACGGAAAATGTTTTATCCATTATAAATTTCAACACTTCTATACTTATTTTTTGGATCATCGAATTGAAATTTCGTTGATTCGCAAATAGTTCATAATATCAGCTTCCTGTGTTTTGTAAATTTAGAATAATGTAATTAAATAGTATTTGCTTCTTGATCGATCTCGTGTAATATTAAGAAATATACCCTTTTGAATTTTTTTTTTTAATTCTTTAACCATCATATTTATTATTATCATTATTATTGTAGCTATTTTCAAAAGCTTTCATCTTCTTGAGCAACGAAAATCAGCCATTTTTTGAAACCGGAAGTCAAATAATAATTTCTCCTTTTAAAAATTTTCAAAAATTTTTTTGATAAGTATCTTATTGTAAGTTTTTTTTAATGAAAATGACTAAAAAATATTTGCCTGTGTTTTTGACATAGTAATTTTAAAATTATATTCTAAATAATATGTTTCGCTTGTGAAATTTTATAAGAGATAATTATTAATTTTTTGTTACTGTCAAAATAATCATGCTTTTACACAATTTTTTCAAAACAAATTATTTAATATTTACAAATGAAATAAAAAATTCCACTTCAATACATTTTATATTTATTAAATTTTAAATTTTTGAATTCTATGATCGATTTTAAAAATGCAAATTGATGATATCGATTTAATCCTGAAATTTTCCTAAATTTTCAAAATTATATTCGATTCTTACTTTCAAAATTAACTTGTTTAAAATTTTAATTTTAATTTTAATTTTTTTTTTTCGAAAAATTGATAATTGAAAGAAGTCAAGAAAATTTATTGAAATATTCGAATTTGAAAATAATATAATAATTAAAAGAGGCAAGGGAAAAAATTCATAAATCTCAAAAAAATTTTTGAAAGATTTCTTTTTTTTCTAAGTGACACTATATTTTAATGATTAGAAAATTTTCCTGGTCTTTAGATAAAAAAAATTTGATAATGCTAAATCTGCTTTCAAATTTAGCGTACATTAGATATGATTTATACTATTCAAACTGCTATTTAAAAAAAAATGCAACATTTACACTAGCTGTCGCATAATTCACAAGTAATATATTCTTCGTTCATAAATAATTCAAATATAACAGTTTTTTACAAAATTCATTAAAAATATTTTTAATTTCTTGTTTTAGCAAAATTCGTTAGTTTCATCATCCTATCTAACTGAATAAACAAAGTTAAGAAAAATTTGTTCTATGTGAATTATGAAAATTTAAATGAAATTATTTTAGCTAGAAAATATTTTCTTCTTTTGCATAAAAGCTTTTTCAATCTATTTTTCTCTCATTTATCTCGGATAACAAAATCGTTATTTATAAATACTGTCTAAAAACAACATCATTTTTCGTAACATTATTATATTTATTGGAAGGGATTGAAACATTTGTAAGATTGTTTTTTAATAATCTTCTTGAATTTTCTCAGAAGAGTAATTTTTTTATTTCAGAAAAAAAATTACAATCGTCCAAATTCTAGAAAACTTAAAATTTGTAGAAAAAGAGCGCAATTATGTAAAAAAAAAATATTTTAAATGTTAAACTAAAATATTCGTGAAGTTTTTTATTCGTAGATGTACTTTCGTTTTTAATCGATAATTCTTTTTTGTTTCTGTTGACTAAAAATCATTGTTTCATTAAAAAATTTTTGATTCTAATTAGTTTTAGATTAGTGTATTTTTATTTTTTATTTTTTTGTTATGTGTGCAATATATCAACTCGGCTAATACAACGCATCAACAATTAAAATTATTTATAATATCTATACAATAATTGTTTTAGGCTTTTTTAAAAATAAAAAGAATCACAATTTAGCTCACAAATCAGTTCGTTGATTTAAGATACACTCATTAAACAGATAAGCGAAAAATCTTCATGCATGATTACTAATTTGCTACTTACATTTACTGTTTTAGAAAAATACAAAACAGAAAATCTTTTTTAAGCGATTCAAAAAAAATTTTCCACGCTATTTTATGAATTTTCATTCGTAAGACTTATCTTAATTCCAATTGTAAACTAGAAATTAATAATATGTGATTTTAGAATTTTTCAAAAATTAATATTTCTCTAGAATTATTATAAATATTGGAAAATTTTTTTTGACAAGTTGACAATTTTACATCATAATTTTCAATATTTCGAAATACATTCAATCGCCTCAAAAATTATTTTTCAATCCAGTTCGCAACTTTTATCAAAATTTTTTTAAAATATAAATCGTAAATGAAAAAATTTTTTTATTCATTTATGTTTTCACAAATTTTTCATACTCATAAAAAATAAATCTAAGTAATTTTCTTAGATTTGATTCAAAAATTTCACTACCTTCAATAAAAAAACGATTTCGTCTTATTTTTTATTTTGACAGATTGCAAGATTATTTGTCTGGGAAAATTATTTTTGATATGAGTTTTGAGCTTATACGCTTAGCTTAATATAAAAAAATTCGGAGTGATTAATTTAATATAATATTCACAAAGCACAAAAATCTACAAAAAAAATGTAGCTTGATTCGTCAGATATATATATTTTTATCGAATTTGTGTTATTCAATTCTTTCGTCAATGAATTGCTATCTTTCATATTAAATATTCAAATGACTGATCAGTTCTGGCCACATTATTAAAACTAAATCCCAGTAATAAAGATATTTTTGCTGACAAGAATTTGTAAAATAAAATTTTTTCTTCGAATTTGAAAATTGAAGAATTATTAATTGTTTTGAATATTTATTAGTCATTAATATTTTCGGGTATATATTAGTTAGATTGTTAAAATTTTTATCGATTATTTTGTACGAATTTGACAATGTATGTTAATTTAACAAATTTGGGCTATCATCATGTTTTAGTATTTGTGAAAAATATTTGCCAATTTGTTTTACTTCAAAGTAAACTATGAATATTAAACCAACGTAAAAGCGGATCAAAAAAAAAATATTATCTATCTAATATGCATAAGATTATATTTTAATATTTAACAAATAGTCAAAATTCGGATTTAGAATTAAATATAAATATTCAAACAAAACGAAATCTAAGCTACTACAGAAAATCTTAGATTGTTCTGCTTGAAATTTTGTTTGCGGCCATCGTAAAAAAAACGATGATTATGTATTCGTGTTATACAGCACTTAATATAAAATCGATCACATTTGAGAATAAATACTAGTTTTTCAGTAAAATAATCAGAATATCAATTAACTTTTAGTATTCAAAACAATACATTTTTTTTCAAATACGTATATTGAAATCTATTAATCTAAATTATAAAAATATGCCGACTATATTTAATTAAATTAAATTTGCTACATAAAATCTATACCCTAAAATAAAAATTTAAAAAAAAAATTAAAATTCGATTCTCCCAGCGCAACTGGGATTTTCGAAATTTCATATATTTTTATACTTTCATTGATGGAAAATTAAACTGAACGAATAATTTTTAAATAAAAAAATTTGCTTTTTGATAAATTTTATAAATAAAAAAATAGTTTTCGATGTGAATTTTCTTAATAATTTTCGAACGTGGTATTTATATTATTTTTGTTTTGAGACATTTATTTTTCTTATTTCAAATTTACAACAAACAACATTGCTATCTTAATGTGTGAGATATTTATGCTGAATACAATAAGACTTATTGTTGGTGATTATGAAAACAATATCGTTTTTTCGATTGGATTGAATTTAAAAGTTAAATTTGGCAAGTTTTCTTTTCAGATCACTAAATAAATTGATGATCGATTTTTTTTTCATTTAATGGAGGGCTGTAAGATTTTATTTAAATTGATCATATATTTGAAAAATATTAAAGAAATT
>BLXL01010710.1:0-12577 GCA_023170135.1 Acarapis woodi
AATGTAATCTTCCATATTTTAAATTTAAAAATTTTTGCTAAAAAACAACTATTGCTTTTAGAATATTCAATACTCGAGCGATAAATGAATCGCTTAATTGAATGTTTCATTAATCTATAATTCTAAAAATTTAGGTCATAATCGCTTTTACAGGCACGATGATGATGAGTTTAACATGTCAAAAAAGAGCAAATCAAGAATAAATGAAGATTTCTTAAATCAAAATTTAATTACGAATAGTAGAGGCGGTGAAATTTTATCGGCTTATAATGCATCAAAGGTTTACAAGCAGGACCATGAGTTTAAAAATCAATTTATTCCAATGAATCAATATACACCATATCAGAAAAATTATCCAACAAATTTAAATCAACAACACCTTATCCATTATTGCAAATCTGATGGTCAAGAATTTGATTTAAGTAAACAGCAGAAAAATCAACAAATAAATTCATTAAATTTGCAACAACAAAGTAATTTGGTTAGTAATTTTAATTTGAGTAATTTATCTAATCTAAATATCAAATCAATTTCGCAGGATTCAAATCAAAATGTACTTTATGAACTTGCCAATTTCTCATGCTCTACTAACTCTCGATTATCAAATAAAATGCAAAAACTAAATTCAAATCATCGTGCAACCTCAGCATTAGAAAATAAAACACCAAAGTGTGAAAATGTAGAATCTTATAACTTCAATAATTATGGTGGTCCATTGATTACAAGCAATCAACAATTGCAACAACAATCATCCAATTTTTTCTACACACACAGTAGAATTGATCTCAACCGACTTAATCAAATGAATCAACAGCGTTCATTGTCACCGAACAGATTACCACTTTACCTCGTACATCAAAATTGTAGCTCTGTAGATTCAGTACTTAAATCTCAAAGTAATCTTCAGCCAGCAAACACAGCATATCTTCAACAAGTTCAAATCCAACCAACATCTACCTCGACTACGATTAGGGCATCATCGAAAGAACAAACAAAAAATTCAATTAAAAATAAAGATAACGAAAATCAATTTTTATTAGATGAGATTCAACAATTAAAAGAGAATTTAAAAAAAGTCGAGTATGAAAAAGAAAAGTTAACAATAAAATTGAATAGAGAGAATTTAGAAAAGATAGAAAAATATAAGAATGATAAGATAAATAAAATGGAAATATTGAATAGAATAGATAGGATAAATGGAATTGATAAAGTAGATGAAGATAAAAAATTTGTTAAGAATGATGAAAAAGAAAAATTTGCGAAAAACGATAACACAAAAATAAATCGAAATTAATTCTTATCTTGAAATGGCAAGAATATTGATTGTATTTTGCAAGTTGATATGATCTTAAAGAGAAATTTATTTCTCCATGTAGTTGTAACTATCTACATCGACTACAGAGTAAATAATTTAACAATTTAATGTGCCCTAATCAGTAATATTGAGAAGTTTGTAAAGCTAAGTATTACCACGAAAATTATTCACATATTCTAGTTAAGTATTTTACATAAGTTTAATTTTATAAAATTTTGTGTGGACATCATGATTCCATTTTTTTTAATTGTATATATTTCAAAAAATGAGAATGGTATAGATGCAAATAAGTTCTTAAGATGTGTATTTAATTATTTATTTTATAAAAAATCAAAACTTACGTTTTTAATGGATTTTTAAATGAAAAAAAATATTTCCCCTTCAAAAAATTTAATGTACCATTTATATATTTCAGCATTGCTTCAAACTTTATTTCAATTCACAAATTGAATAGCAGATATTATTTTTGAAATTATCATTTAGATTACTACCTTGCTTTAGATTGTCATGAATGGTTATGATTTTTCTATAAAATTTTAATCTATCGCTCTTAAAATATTTTCAAAACGACTTTTTCACAATTTATCTATAATATTAGCTCACATGAATGCTATAATTTGTACCTTATAAAAGAGATTTCAACTCAAACATGACTCATTTCTTCTAAAAAATTTTTATTTAAAAGTTCCTACGTTCAAAACTATTTTGAATTATAAAAATTATGAATAATTTTTATTTTGATGAAGAATTAATACTGGTAACTTGCAATCAAATTCAATCGATTAACTAATTTTCAGCATTAATTTTAATGAATTCAAAAAACCAATTTCATATCTCTAAAAATATGAAAAAATCAACCTTTGTTTTACTTTCTTAGAATCTCAAAAAATTTTATTAAAAATTTCCTTAATTACTTTATTTTTTAGTTTTTTTTTTTTTTTATTTCATGAATACATTTTTTATATTTCTATTATGACATTTCAAAATTTTTTCTGTTTTCAAGAAAAAAAAAATTTACACGTTATAGATTTAATTTATTTGGAGAGGTTTTTCTGTTTAATTATTAAATGAAAAATATTCAATTTAAATTATATTCAATTTATCAAAAATTAGAAAGTTTTAAAGTTTTTGAATGAAAAAAAGTTGAATATTTTTTAAAATGAATTTTAAAAAAAAAAATTTCAATAATTTCGATTTGCAATCTTTATATTTAGCAATAATGATTATTATCAAATTAAAATTTCAAATTTTTATTTTTCAAATTTAGTAATGTATACTCGAAAATAATATTCCATTAATGTTTGCTAATTTATGACACACAACAAACTATCTGTTTTATAAATATGCCATTTTTACAGAACCCAATTATTTATATATGTTGTTTACTATATTCGAATTCAATGATTATCATATTATCTTTACTATTATACGATTCCTCTACTGAAATTATTCGTTTTAAATTAATATGTGTGTTTAAAAAATGACTTTTTCCCTTGGAAATTTTCTCAAAGTAACTGATAAACATATAAAAATATATAAAAAGTAAATATTACCTCATAAATTTTATTCGATTTTCCTACTAGTCTATATTCTTAAACAAAAAAGCATCGTTTTTTATAGTAGAAAAATATGAATTTCAATGAAACATTTAATCGAATTTGATGTCAATGATATCAATTCATAAATTTCATTAAAGATTTTGGATCTAAAATTGCGATTTGCACCAGATCAAGTTTTCAAAATTTATAGCAAATTTTGTTCTCGTTTTTTAGTTCTAGAAAATTCGAGTTTTAATTTAAAAAGATTTTTTCAAATTTTTAATTTTATTTCTAATTATTTTGAAATGATTTAAAAAAACTTTATATATTTGACCTAAATCTTAAATATGTAATTAACAAAAACTAGCTGTTGATTTTGGGAAAAAAAAAATCTTCGTAAAATAAAAATTTCCGTTATTCGTTTTTTTTTTTGTGAATTTTCTATTTAAAAAATTCGAAATTGAAATTTTTCGGTATTATAAATTAAAAGAATTATTTTCTTCATGATTGACCCAGAGATTTCGAGATCAACTTAAATAAACAAGACCAAAACAAAAACTTAAAACAGGCAAATATTTCTATTTTTTATTCTCTTTTTTTAGATTGGAATAAAACTAATCTTTTTAAAGAAAAAAAATTCTAATGGAATAAAGTGGGTGGAAATTAAATACGAATCTAGCCATAAAATTTTTTTTTTCCTTTAACTGAAAAAAATTTTTTTTTTTTTTTTGAACTTTCAAAAAAATAAAAGAATTTCCGATGAAACTTAAAAATAATAATTTTTAACATAATACATAGCAACCTTGATGCATAACTGTTAGGAGTCTCAAGCAAAAATTTTTAGTTTTTTCGTAAAAGTCATAAACAGGCATTTGATCATAGATTTTTTTAGTTAAACTTAAATGAGCGCATGCTACACCTTTTCATAATACTTATTAATTTTGATGACGAAAGGCATTAAGTGATGTTCAAACCTAACTTAGACAACTAAAAAAATTTAAAATATTATCTAATAATCAACTTATCAGAAATCAATAAATAATTTTAATTTTAAAACTAAAATTAAAAGATTTTAATGGTATTTATTGTTTGCAGCAATATTTTTTTAAATGATTTTTGGCAAAAATAAGAAAAACGACTTTTACTCTTTATGAATGAATTAAAATTTTCCACTTGAAATCTATCGGTCAAATCCTAATATTCATTTTGATCAATTTAGGCTTTGTGTTTTTTTTTTGTTGAATAAATTCAATTTTTTTTTACATTTGAATAAAACACATTTTTGAAAAAATTTAATATTGAGAATTTAACTATTTGGTTTAAGAATTGGGTAATTGATTTTTAAAATTTTTAATGGAAAGAATATTTTCAATGTGTTTTTAATTATGTTTCAAATAGAACCTTTATATTACCACAAAGCATTATATATTAAATGTTCTTTGGAATATTCAAAATTACAAAAATTGATTACCAAACCGTTTCTAACGCATCGACATCATTAATTTTTGGATTATAGAAATTAAATTTTTCTTTAAATCAATTTCAAAATTTTCAATTTCCAAAAATAAAATACATAGATTAGACTTTCTTAATGATTATATCTTTTGTATTTTTTTTTTTTAATTTAAGTTATTGAAAAAAAGTACCATTAGATTAAAAAAATTGATTTACGAGAAAAATTAAATTCAACCATCTCATGAAACTAAATGTTTCAATATATTTTTGTAAACTAAAGTGGGTTAATTTAAAATTTTTATTAATAAGTTAATCATTTCGACTGAATACTTTCGAATTAAAATTTATATAATGATATATATATATAATATAACCATATTATGGATTTTTTATAAGAATCAAAAAATCCAATGATACAGACAAAAAGTCTCATTCTTTTTATTAGAGTTCGACTTGTTTGCAAATATTATTTCTTTATTAAATTATTTTTATTCTAATATTTTTCAAAATAAAATACTAATTCATTGCTTATTTGAATTAGAATCTCATCTAATGTATTTGAGATACTTAATTTTTTTTTAATTCAAATTTTTAGAATTCATTGTTTGATAATTTAATTTTCCAATTTATAAAAGTGAATAAATAAATAATTATTAGTGTTGTTATTTAACTTGCACTCTCTATTTGATCATTATCTCAATTGAAAATTACTGATCTAAATTCGCCACTAAAAATTTTTGTTATCAGGTAGACCTTTATTTAGGTCATTATATTTTATGAGATTTTCTATGATTTTTACAAATATAATGGTATTTGAACTTTTGAATGCGATATTAATAAGTTAGCATAAGTTTTATTCTTAAAAATCAATTTAGAATTTTTGTGTTTCGAATATCGCAAAGTAGATGATTTAGTTTTTAAATAATTTGATAAAACAAAGAGTAAACATAATATCATCTTATTAAATTCTATTACACTATATGAAAAAATCTTTTATCTTATACTTTGTGTATTCAAAAGATAAGATATAAAACTATAAGACATTCGGAAATCAGACATATTATTCATATTTTAATTTGAAATGCTACAATAAAAATTTGCAATATACTTTTTAGTTTCAAAAACAGATAAACATAAAAAAAAATTAAAATTTCCTTTTCTTTCACTTCTTTTATGTTCCTTTTGAATTTTTATTTGAAAAAAATTAAAAATACAAGTAAAAGAGTCTAAATTTTTAGAATAAAGTATTTTGTGTTAAAATAAAATAAATAGAAGTAAATCTATAAAAATTTGATATTTGAAACGCTACAAAATCTTGCTGATCAAAAGCATTTGAGAATTAAAATTTCAGTAATTAAACTCAGTCAATCAAGTTTATTATAATTTCTTGATAAGTTTCTATTAAAAGTTTTTTTCTAATATTGTCCACTGAGTGAACCCGAAGCTAATAAGTGATTTATAAAATTTTGGACCTCTATTACTTAAAATTATTAGATCGAAAGTTCACACGTCTGACAAAGTCGAAAACGGTCTTATCGGTTTTAAAGAAGTATGTATTTATAATCTGATTCATATCTATATATTATTAAGTTATTTTAGAATTATTGTTATTACAGCACTACAAAATTAATAATTATAAGATGTAATTTTTTGTTGTTTTACATTTTAAATTTTTTTTATTATTTTTATTATTAAGCATCGCTTTTGTGAGCTATTAAAAAATCTGAATCGATATGAGAGCCATAACATCTAATTTACTATTGTCAAATGTAATCTTTTGAACCTATTAATCGCAAAAAAATTTTTATCTTTACAGCTTTGGTGTATGATTTATTTAGAATTTAATATTTAGAAATAATCAAAACTTATAATTCTAAACGTAAAAGTTTTCAAAGATGAATTACATTGTTAAAACGTAAAAGCGAAATCTTAATGAAAGTTCTCGAAGATAATCTAAATTATTTTACGGTTTCGAATCTGTAAAAGATTCATTGATTGGAAGAAAAATGCTTAATTTCAAATTTACAAGAAGTGAGTTATAAAATTTGATGAAAATTAAAAAATTTTTTCGATTTCTATAAAAAAATCTTATTAAGACAGCTTTTTTTTTATTTAATATAAAATAAAATTTTCTATTTTAATATTGTTGAATGCGTATATAATGCAATATAGTAGACTAATGGTTTTACAATTTGTCAAGATAAAATTTGAAATTCGAATGTCGATTTATTAAATTTTATAAAATTATTTAAAACCTATTGGCTACAAAATAAGAGATTATTGTCATTATTTTTGAATCATGAGCAACTATTTGATTTTAAATTATAAATAAAATTTGATAAAATATCTCGATAATATCTATAACATCAAAAGTAGTATTAAATGGAAAAATTATATAAAATGTAGCAAAAATTTAAGAAAAATAATTCTATCTAAAAAGTCAATAAAGTACAATATAAAAAAAATTTTGAGAATTATTTCCCATCACTAACGGTTTATTAATTTCGATGGGTTAAAGTATTCGTACCTCATTATTTTTGAAATTTCGAGAAATCACTGTCAGAAAAAATTTAAAAATAGTGGAGCTAAGATATTCAATAATCTGTTATGAAATTAATTTCAAAAATCGTATTATTTCAGATTTTATTGGTATATCAGACAAGATCAACCTTTTTGAGATTTGCCAGGTAATTTACTCAAACTGAATATTCTTTTGAGAATGCAATTAATAATGTAAACAGTCATTTTTTCCGACTTTCCAAAGAATCGCTGATTCTAAAAATGATTTGGACAATTTTATAGTTAATTTTGTATTAATTCGTAAATCTTTTTGCATTCAACATTAGTTTGAAACAAATAAATGATCGAAAGTTAACGAAATCATGAATATAATTAAGAATTTCAAGACACATTGAAAATTGAGAAATTGGAATTTACATAAAAGCTTGTCCAAATTCGAGCCATTTTAACTTCCAAAAAAAATAAATCTTAGTCATTTTATAGAAGAAGTAATCAAAAAAATATATATTTTTCTTAATGCTATTGGAATCAAATAATATTTAAAAAAAAAAATTTTTAGTTTTATAATATTTAGAATAAAAATAAAAGTAGTACTTATCGTGAAGGAAATTTTTCGAATATTATTTGAGAACAAAACCAAATGAGTATACCAAAAAGGGTTCGAAATTCAGACAAATAGCAAGCATACAAAAAAATCCTGTTTATTATCATTTGAAAATGAATAGGAAATCCTATTTTTGAATGCAATTACTTTCTTTCTGAAGTCCTGGTTAAAAATTTTATTTCACAACACATAATGCTTCAAATTTATTAGTTTCAATATGTTACATTATTTAATATATTGTTTAACATTATTTTAAAAAAATTTGAGAACAGTTTGTATAATTTGTAGAATACATCATACTAAGCAAAATTTTGTTGTACACAAGTTTTTAGAGAAGCGTAAATTCAGGAAAAACCAAAATTACTTGTAAACTATCAATGATTATTGTGTTTAAAAAAAAAAAAAACGGATTCCACATATAATTTTTCGAAGCATCAACAAACCATAAATTCCAAAAATGGTCATTCTTTATTTAAAGTTGCCAAAATGATCTAAAATGTGACATCAATTGAGTTTACATGTGTGCAAGAAAAAAATGTGTCTATATTTTGTTTTGGAATAATTAAACGATCTAAATTTTATATATTTCAGGAAGTCTGTTAATTCTAACATCAATACATTGAACTTAAAGAAAAATTTTTAATATCAAAGATCTAAATAAATGTTTAAAAAAATTATAGAAATCTTGTTTCAAACGCTATAGATAATGAAGCAAATTCTGAGAATCTTACAATTTTTCCGAATCAATTAAATTTAAAGTTTATTGAAACTATAAAAATAAAATAAATTTTCTAATTTATTTCAAAAGAATTTCATCGATAAATAATAAAAATGAATTTATTCGTTTCTTTTGCATTCAGTTTTAAATAAATTTGATCTAAAATATAAATAAATTTTTAAAGTTAATTGTCTGTTTCATATTAGATAGAAGAAGATTTAAAGTTTTCGGATAGATTTTTACAAATTCTGATATTCAATTTAAAAGAAAAGAGTATAATTTTGAATTCATGAAATAAATGTCTATTGTTCATAATAACATATGATTATCAACATCAAAGAAAAAAAAGAACTACATAATAAAAATATATGTAATGTGATACAATTTTAATGAATCTTTTATTGAAATAATACAGAATGATTAGTTTTGAAAAATTTTTAGAATGAGTTTGAAATAATGTTTGCAAATCAGTGAATGAGTTTTGAAGAAAAAGTTTAATCAATGATAAAATTTGGTAAAAAATAAATAGTGAAAATTCAATTTGGATATTGTAGTATTTTTTCGGTATATATGTCAAAATAAAATTTTCGTTTCAAATAAAAAATGAAAAATTTTTTTTAGTAGCTAAATAGATTTTTACAAGTGAATTTTATTCGAAAAAAGAACAAATTTAATTTTAATTTTATATTTAAAAACAATATGATTTACGAGTCCGAATTAATTTTTTCAGGATCTTTGGCAAGTATTAAAGGACTATCCTGCTGCACGTTTAAGACTAGAAGCGATAGCATCTAAACGTCTTAAAAAGTACCGGAAGCAACCGTTTAGTTCAAAAAGTAAGTTGTAATTTCATTCAAAATTCAAATCATATTTTCCTAAATATATGAAATTTTAAATGTAAAATCAATTTGAATTTCATAGATTAAAATTTTCGAATCTTTATTTGAACATAGAAAAAAGTGTATATATTATTCATATAATAATAATTCTTATGAAAGAGATTGCTTTGCATTGTAATTCGATTTATAAATTCTAAATACAACTTTGTGAGCTGCATATTTTAAATATTGTGGTTAGTGTGCTTTAGTATTATAGTTTTAAGAAAACAAATTTTGAAAATTTTTTTGAAAACTTAATTTTTTTAAAACATAGATTTTCTGCTCTTTTGTCAGCAGAAATATTCTCAACAAATAAAAAAACCATTATGGTAAAAGTTTAAATGAAATAAAAATATTATTGGAAACATAATTCTATTAATGTAACCGCCGAATGTTCAATGCATATGGCGTATATCATATCATTCAAACTAGATGACAATTAAGTCAAAAAGAATAATCTTATTAGAATTCTATTTCTAGCTGCTTAATTTAATATATAAATGTTATACATTCATATTTAAAATATATGTAAACGTAATATTTATAGCAAAGTTATGATAAATAAATATAAACACTAATAAAATATTTTACATCCTCACTGATCTTAGTTTTATAATTTCTCTAAATATTTCTGATAATTTAACTAAGAAAAAAAATTCATTTCCATTATTGTTTGGCGATCTAAATTGACAAAACTAAGGTCAAAAAAAGACTTAAATTTTTTGGTAGGATAATTTTAATATATCACTTGTATAGGCATGATAAAAATGAAACAACTATTATCGTTAATTTTAGTTTTCCATAATATCAACAAAAATGCACTCACTTTTTAACTAATTGAGTTAGTTATTGTATTTGATTTACTATTCAGCTATGCTTAGTAATGCAATTAAATATAAGTGATAATAAAAATATTTTTTTGATTCGAAATTTCCCAACGATTCGTTTTGAGCATAATTTTTTGTATATCAAGAACACCCTAAGTTTTATGAATATAATTTAATGATATTAAATACGATGATACTTTCGTTTGTTCAAAAATAATTTACAAATAAAAATGAATCATGATCATTAAAGAAATACAAAATTTTGTTAATAAGGAAAAAACTGTAAAGAAAACATAATCACAAAATGTTTGAGGCTTAAGAGGTTGTAAAATTAGGTAATTAAAGATTGTGAAAAAGAATTTAATAAGTAGAATTGAATTTATGTTTAAGTTCATGGCGATGTACTAAAAGTACATTGAAAGGCTTTTAATGCAATGAATGAAAAATCAAAATTTAATAAAATTCAGAAGACTTAGAGCAGAGGTCGTTTTAAAAATGAGTTTTCAAAATAACCGAATTCAAACAGAGACAGAACAAAATGGCAATAGGAGGACAAGATTGATCCGATATTCATTATTTCATTTTTTTTTATTTCTTTTTGAAAAAAACACAAACGCAATCACGTGTGTCCTTTGGGCCATCACTTATGTGAAAAAAAATAACTTACCTTTGATCAAACATTATTTTCGTTGAGTAAAATTCGTAATGGGCTAGATATCTCAAGTAAGAAACAAATATTTACAATTTATTTAATAAAAAAATTAATTTATTTACCTCTGTCTAATATAATAAAATTGACAAGTAAAAAATTCTTTTTTATTTGTGTGTTTCTAATATTTATGCATATATTTTGAGACTTATTTATTCTTTTTATCACTATTGCTGAAAAAATTCGGATGATCTTGAACTTTTATTTGAAATTCACATATTTCCAAGTTTGTCTTTTTTAATTTTTATGTTATCTCTATGGGCCACCTTTTATCATGATTAAATTTAGAGAAACATTTCGCAATTATTTAACAAAACGATTCGATTTTTATTTATCTGAAAAGACAATGTAAAGAAAAATAGGAAAAATAATTAAAACTATTAGTCAAATTAAATCGAGTCAATTATTTATCTCAAAGAAAAATTATTGAATTTGTTCATTTAGTGGTTAAGAAAAATTGTAAATGAATTTCAGCACTTTTATAGATAATATTTCAGGTGTATTTAATTAGGCATTGTCTGCTGGTGCATCTATTTTTCTATCTATTTTATAAAAAAATTTTTCGATGTAACGGAAATTTGAAAAAAATTAATTCAATAGCTAGATTAGAAAAAATATATTCAATGAAAAATGTATTCATTCAAAATTTTATAGATATTTTTGTGATGCAAATTTTCTTGATCAAAATTATTAAATTATTTATGTTTTGAATATTATTTCTAAATAATAATAATAATAAAGAAAAATAAATAAATATTTTTCTGAATTTTAATTGAGAAAAAATTAACTAGTTTTGATTAATAAAAGATTTATAATCGAAGTTTCAGTCGGTGCAAAATTTACACATTAATTTAAAACTAAAAATTATCAAACATGTAAAAATTTCTAGTATTTTATTTTATTTTGAAAGGATAATTCAAGGAAAAAATTATTAATTTAAAAAAAAAAATTAAAGAGACGTATATAAAGAAATATAAATTAATGTGTTTGAAATACATAGTTTTTGATTAAAGATGAGATAAAATCAATTAAAAATCATTTAATTAATTTACCTTTTATCTTTGCGAAAATAAAATATGTGCCATCACAAGGATGAAAATTAAAAATAAATTGTTGAGCTAAAATAGGCTTGCTTTGATTTCAAAAATATTTGAACCTCAGTACAGAAGCATTGAACATTATATTAAGAGATTAAATATTTCGCATAATTTCATTTGGATGCAAATTAAAATGTTAGGGAATTGGTCAATTTTTTTTGAATTGAATGAATTTTGATTTCAATTAATAACTTAAGGAAAATTTAGAGCATACGATACATATCTAATTGTAACGTTTCAATTTTATTCATTTCATTTTTTGCAAATAAAATTTGGCAAAAATGAATTCGTTCATTCTAGCCTGTTTAAAAATCATTGGTTTCAAAGGTTTATTTAATTCAGAGCTTAGAGATTTTATTTTTTTCAAATTAGATACTAATAAACGGTTAGTTAATATTATAACTATAACTAATTCAATAATATGCATAAAAAGCAAATCGCAAATATTTTTCAATTTAAAGCAAAAAAATATGCAATAATATTATTAATATATTCAAGCAACCCGTTCAAAAATATGTTCAATTATTTAATAAGTGTTTTTTAATTCAATTATTTCAATCGAACAATGTAATCTTCCATATTTTAAATTTAAAAATTTTTGCTAAAAAACAACTATTGCTTTTAGAATATTCAATACTCGAGCGATAAATGAATCGCTTAATTGAATGTTTCATTAATCTATAATTCTAAAAATTTATGGTTTCAAAGGTTTATTTAATTCAGAGCTTAGAGATTTTATTTTTTTCAAATTAGATACTAATAAACGGTTAGTTAATATTATAACTATAACTAATTCAATAATATGTATAAAAAGCAAATCGCAAATATTTTTCAATTTAAAGCAAAAAAATATGCAATAATATTATTAATATATTCAAGCAACCCGTTCAAAAATATGTTCAATTATTTAATAAGT
>BLXL01010711.1:0-13798 GCA_023170135.1 Acarapis woodi
TCATACTGATGATTATCCATTAAATCTTCATTAATTACAAGTAGCATTTTTTTATCGAGTCTTAATCCTTCAAGGCATGTTCCTGCACCTAGATTAATTATTGAACATCAATAATAATACACTTTTTATCAAATATATAAATATTAAGTGCTCACCAGCATGACTAATTATAAGATCAGCTTTAGACATATCATTGTGCAAACAATTTGCATAATCGTAAAAATTCAGCTCGATATCGAATAATTTAAAAAGATCATAGTCAAAAGAGCTTAAATTATATATTCCGGTTTGAATATTTAAATTTTTGCAATTTAAGTGTTTAAGGATCTGAACATTTAGGAAAATTAAAAAAATTAAAGCTTTGATGTACAAATTTATTTATATTATTTCACATAAATTCGATCAGATCAGCACTTGACTTTTTACCTGCACTATTCCTTTCTCTTGAAATTTATCAATTAATTTTTTGAATTTTGTCGTGCCAACTGTGATAAAAATGTTGTTAAGCTCGGTCATAGTGAAAAGCCAATTATGTAAATCTGGATTTAATAATTTTAAATAAAAAAACTAAAAAAAAATTCATAACTCTCGAATTGATTCAATTATGTCGAATTCATTTTTAATGTGTAAATAGATTGTTTGTCTTATTTACACACGATAAATAAAATTCAAATTTATCAACTGTCATTACACGTTTGCGTGCCCATTATTAAAATCAATTTTTTAATTTAACATATGTATATGTATACTTTCATCTAATAATGACTAAAGTGTCATCAAATTCGAAATTAGATTTTGGGTGTAATCTGCTTCAAGTACGTATGGATTTGATCAAAAGCAGACATCAGGCCAAAATTCGTGGTCTCAATCAATCGGCCAAATGGTCATCTGAACTACTTGATGCATTGCCATTATGTGAAGACAAAAGACTAGATGATTTTTATCGCAATCAACATGTGCTACTTGATTCAAAGTATTATATATCAAAAGATTATCTTGATCTCAACGAGTATGAAAGAGCTGCTTTTTTCACAAAAAATTCTTCCAATAAAGAAACTCGATTCCTTCATTATTATTGTCAGTATTTAACTTTTGAGAAGCGAAGACTCGATTTGCAAACTGAACTTAACAATACAAATCTGGATAATAGTCAACAATATTCTGTAAGTATTATAATCATCACTAAACTTATCATATATATACATATGAAGTGACATTTTTCATTTATGTTTAGGGTTTCTGTAGTATAAAGAAAGAATTACAAAATTTAAAATTAAGTGATAATTTATTTAATGATGGATATTTATTTTATGTGTACGGTGTAGTGTTATTCAAACTTGATCTAAAAAGTGAGGCTTTAGAAGCTCTTATAAACGCCG
Source organism: Acarapis woodi (assembly GCA_023170135.1). Classification (NCBI taxonomy): domain Eukaryota; kingdom Metazoa; phylum Arthropoda; class Arachnida; order Trombidiformes; family Tarsonemidae; genus Acarapis; species Acarapis woodi. The sequence goes on from BLXL01010711.1 coordinate 1,380, forward strand.
TTACTTTAGAACCATTATGTTGGTCGGCTTGGATGCAACTTTCCAAAGTGATTGAAGATAAACAACATTTAGAAACACTTCGCTTACCTAATCATTGGTTCAAAAATTTATTTTTAGGTTTAATTTATTTAGAATTGGGTTTGAATGAAGAGGCGTTTTCAATTTATACTGAATTAAATGAAACATTTTTAAATTCCTATTATATTAAAGGACAACTTGCTATTATCAAACATAATTTACGAAACTTAGATGGTGCCATTCAAATTTTTCAAGAGATACGACATGGTGATCCATGTAATCTCGATTTTTTTGATGCATATAGCAATGTACTTTATGTAAAAGGTAAATAAAAAAAAAGATAAATAAAATTTAAAGATTGATTACATTCTATTTTTTCAGGTCTTCGTGCTGAGTTGGGAAGTTTAGCACATGCTGCAAATCAAGTAGATCCGTTTCGAGTAGAAACCTGTTGCTGTATAGCAAATTATTACAGTTTAAGAGCACAACATAACAAAGCGATCGTATATTTTAATCGAGCACTTCAACTCAAACCATCTCATCTTTCAGCCTGGACTCTCATTGGCCACGAATATATGGAGATGAAAAATACGTCTGCAGCTGTTCAATCTTATAGGTAATAAAAAAAGTTTCACTTATCAATTTAATGAATAATTTGAAAATCTCATCAAATAGGTCTGCATTAAAACAAGATAAACGAGATTTTCGCGCTTGGTATGGCCTTGGTCAAACCTATGAAATTCTCAAGATGCCAGCATATTGTTTGTATTATCATTCCGTTGCACGAAGTTTAAGACCAAATGATTCAAGAATGGTAATTGCATCGGGAGAAACATTAGAAAAATTAGAAAGATATAATGATGCTTTAAAATGTTATTGGAAGGCGGGTGCTCTGGGTAAATTGGCAGCTTTATATGAAAAATTAGGTAAGTGGTTTAGAATTGAATATTTAAATTGAATAAATTTTTATAATCAAATTCGTTACATTTTATTTAATAGGAGACAAAGATAAAGCAGCCGCAGCCTACACTGACTACATAAATTCGAATACGAATGGCGCTAGTAATCCAGCAATCATGGATAATAATTATGCCAATGATTTGGGGCACGCAAATAAATTTCTTGCCAATTATCACTTAGAAAAAGGCAACAATAAAATGGCTCACAAATATGCTCAAAATTGTATGAACTACCTCGAATCAAAAGAAGAAGGCCGAGCAATATTAAAAAATCTACAATTGAAATTCAAAAATGATACTTCATTCTAATTAGTGCTAGTATTGTAATAAATTCAATATTTTCAACTGATCTGTTTAGATTTCTTAAAATTAAAGATTTTAAGAGGTCTGTTTTTTTTTTTGATTCATTATTTTATAATTTACCTTGAGAACAAAAAAAGCACTCATCAAATTATCAATATAAAAAATGAAGGAGGGTTCGATAGAGAAGATTAAGGAGATAAATTAATTTTACACACAAAGAGGCCATACTCTCAGTTCATTTCTTAAAAAACTATATTATTTCATCAAATAAAATCTATTTTTTATCTTCATCTATATTTAACATCTATTTGTGGTCTACTTAAGTGTGTAGCATTAGCTGTGCTTGATTTATGAAAGTGTGTATTCAAGAGAACAAGAAAAAAAATAATAATTGGGCTACAATTTGTGTAATAATAAAATAAAAAAATCCACTGGATCTGAAAATTATAAATTGAAAGTTTTCGAGAGTTTGAATTAAAATAGAAAAATGGGAAAGGCAAGAAATGCCAATTATATTGTGTTGTGAATTTAATAAACTTTATCGTTATTAATTTAACGAGAAAGAAGAAAAAGAGGTTTGTATATGTGTTTTTACATAGGTAAATTAATAAAAACAAGCCGAAAATACAAAGCACATTTAAAGAAAAGAGGGAAAAAGAGACAAAGAAATAAACTATCATTTTTAAACACGAATGCTCATATGATGAATATTTGAAATTTATTCCCTTTAGAATTTACGTCCAATTGTAATAATTTTTAGAATTTGAAGCTGGATTTTTTTGTGCCTGTGATCCACCCCGTTGACCACCTGCAACACCACTATTATTAACATTCTGATTTGCATCACCTTGCAGACTATGATGTAACATTGAAGGATTCGATGGCGGTTGAATCATTGGTATAAATGGATTTGGATTATAACCCAATGTTGCAATACCAAACGGAGGTGGGGTACCAGTTTGAAATGTGTTTGGTTTATCGAAATTCTATTTAATAATGAAATAAAAAAAATGATTTAAAAAAAGAAACAAATTCATTTATTAGTAAATAATTGCATAAACAGATTAAATGACGACTCACTTTTGTTAGTTGGGCATGCGATTTAGTATACATATTGTTATTAACTAGATCATTTGAACCACCAGTGGTCATTTGAGAATGTTTACCAGACTGTTGTTGATTTTGATTACTGTTTGGTGGACCACCTGAATAATTTTGCTTATTAAAATCTTGTCCTTGCGTTAATTGATGACCAGTTATCGGATCATAACCTGCTGATGATGCGTATGATGATGTTGCAGAGTAAGCTGCTTGATTTTGTGCACCCTTAGGTCCAAAACCTGTCGAATGTGGTTGATTTGAGTTTGGTGGTTGATTCACATTACCTGATGGATTTGGTTGAACTGGTAGGAAAGGTGTTTGATAAAGTCCTTGCGTCATCATGTTTACACCAGTATAGAAAAAATATGGAGGAAATTGACTGAATATTTGATGATTTGGTGTTTGTGTTACTGGTGCTTGAGTAGATTGAACTGGATTTCCGTGACTTGACTGGCTTACTTGGCTATCCTGTGCATCAGATCTATTGTATTTAACATCTTGGGTATTTTGATTATATCTAAAACTGTGATCAGCAGCCATTGGCATATCATAGACTGGATAAAAAGCAGTTGATAAACCTGGTTGACTCATAATATATTGCGGCGTACCAAGTAATGGTGTCACATTTGGAGCCACACCGAGTTGCTGCATATTACTATTTGCACCACTAGCAAGTCCACCTGTTTTACCGGTTGCAGTTAGCGAATTTTTAAGCACATTTGTAGTAACTGTCGTATTGTTAACTAGATTTCCTAATGTTGAATTAGACGATGAAGTTACATTATTCACTGATGCTGAATTATTATTTTGATTTGAAACTGAAGATTGATCAGAAAGATCTTTTAAATTAATTGATTTTTGTTGTTGTTGTTGCTGCTGTTGCTGTTGATTCAAAGAAGCACTTGAACCATGTGCAGTGTTAGATGCCGAATTATTGTGCGAATTATTGCCATGATTTTGAGAGCCATAATTATTTACTGAACCATAAGTGGAATGATAATTCTGAATATTAGGTTGGTAAATTGAAGAATGTTGATTTGATGCATCATTTTTATTTGAATTATAAGTGTTTAATTGAGCATAACCACTCGAAGATTGTTGTTGAGTATGATGTTTATTGTGGCCGCGCGAATCATTATGTTGAAGGATGTTTTCCTGTAATTGATGTTGATGCGATGAGTGGTGGTGAGGATCAATATTTTGTAACAATGAATCTTTACCCTGTTGTTTACTATTTTCATTAGTCTGTTGTTGACCTCTAACGGTGCCAAGTAGACTTGAAGCATTCAAATTTTGTTTTTCACTATTATTCTCTCTCAAATTAAATTGATTTGATTTACTAGTGATCTGATCATCATTCAAACTATATGAATCAGTAGTGGAACTAAAATCTAATGCTCCAAATTGTACATTCAGCGATGAAATATGTTCTGAAGTTGGCATCTCAACTGCAGTTTCAGGAATTTTAGTTTGCCTTCGCTTTTTCTCAATTAGCAATTTTTGATCAGCTACATTTTGATGGTGATGAAGTGAATGATGCGACTGATTATCAAATAAATTTTGAGATGCATTTTGTTGAGCATTATAACTTGACGATGAAATGTTATGCACTAAATTCTTATTTGTATTTTGATTATAAGGATTTACGTAATCATTCAAATTTGTAGACGGTGATTTACCTAATGAAGAAGCATCTTGTTCAGGATTGACCACTTGCTGTTGTAAACTTTGAAGTATAGCAGCACCATATGCGTTAGAATCAGGTTGATTACCGCGTTGTTGTGATTGAATATTACCCCTTATTAAATTATTATTGGTGGATTGTTGCTGTTGTTGAGATGATTTCAATAGAGCTACCAAATCAATTTTGTTTTGTGTTTGTTGAGATTGATTGGTTTGCGCTGGTTGCCTTTGCTGTTGTCTTGGTGCTTGCAGTTGAGTCGAGGATTTATTTAAAAGAGATTGATTATTACTGGTTGACAGAATTTGTTGCTGTTGTTTAGACGCAGCTTGTTGATGTTGAGCGGATAGAGACTTATGAACGTTAGTAATATTCTGTTGTTGAGTTACAGGTTTCACTCCTCCACTTACAATGCTTGCTAAATTCGGTATTTTTGATAATTGATCATCAGATTTGTTAGTTGACGAAGAAACAACGCTGTTAGATTGATTACTATCCTTAGTGTTGCTAAATACTACTTTATTTGTTCCTTGATTAATTAGATTTGCATTCTCTGATGAATCTACCCATTTATCATCATTTAAATCACCCTGAGTAGTTCCAACTACAGTACTATTTGTCGAGACGACATCTGACCAGTTACCAACCGCCATCTGAGCATATTCATTCGAAGATGTATTGTGAGTTGCCGTCAAATTTGACCAAGTATCAATGGAATTTGTGTAGCTACTTGATTTCTTTGTATTGTAAATTTTACTCTGATACGCTCTACGTTCCATACAATCATTTTGTTCTCGCCTTTCTCGACGATCACCACTTGAACTGAATTGGCCTGAATTTTCTCTAATGCGATCTCTATTATAATTACCACGTGGACCTGAGTTGATTCTTCTACCATCTTGAATATTATTATTTTGAAATTTATTATGCGATCTGCTGAATTGACCATCATTATCTCTACGTGTTCTATTTCGTTGTGAATCTCTAGTTGGTTGCTGAGCCGTTGTAATTTCATCTGGCCATTCATCAAGCTTATCATCTAGTTCGAATTCACCTACTGATCTATTATTTATTGAAGATTCATCGTTAGGATTTGTGTTGTCTTGTTGTTCTCTCGACTTTCTATCACCACGTGACCTACGTTCGGATCTGTCTGATGTTAATTTTCGATTGTTATTCTGTTGTGAAAGCGGCTTATGATCGGTTTGTTGTTGATTGTTGTTTGCTTGTTGTTTTCCTCGTATTTGACGGCCTTTACTACCAGAATGTCCAACTGTTCCTTTCTTAGCATCCCCATTCAAATGCGCAGAAGATTCTTTGCCACTCGCAACAATACCAGATTTAGGTTTCTTTTTTCTTGCTTGACTTTTCCACTCAGATTCATTAATTGAATCACCTTCAAGTATCATATCGATAGCCTTATCAAGCTCATTTGCACAATCATGAAGAGCAACAATCGCTTTATCTTTTGATGCTCCAGTTAATTCCATAATTTTGTTTATTTTTTTCTCTATTTCAGACACGTCAACTTTATCATTCATTAGACTGGCTAATCTTCTCTGTTCAGGTGTTAGCTAAGCAATTACAAAAATAATTAAAAAAAATTGATTACACTTTCGAGTATTAAAATTAATTATTTACCATCTTTAAATCGATACTAGCTTTATGAACTGAAATAATAACCGTCGTAGTGGCCGTACTTTCATCCTGTGTATGGTTATTTGTAGCGGAATTCAAATGTTGTTGTGTTTTTTTATCTGCTGCATTTTTAGGGTTACCACTACCTCTGTTGTGGCCCTTAGATATATTCTTAGTCATTGTGCTAAAAATAATAAATGAAATTAATAAAATAAGATTTAAATTTAAATATATAGTATTTTAAAATAGCATCATAATCAATTTTACCTGTATATGAATTTATGAATTTTAGGAATTCAAAAATACACTTTAGTTTGATTAAACTTTAAAGTGTACCAGATGAAAAAAGGGAATGAACCTAAAAGTTGATCAAACAGAACAAATCGAAAGTACTTTTATCCTCCTTTCCTGAACTATGTACTTCAACAGAATTTGGTGTGAATGTGTAGATTATGTACAATAATATGGAGTAGATGGGGAAAAGGGAAGAGAGGACAATATCTAAAGAATAAATTTTTAAATGTGTTCCGAACTATTTACAAGTGTATAAACCTGTGAAGAGTGAGAAAAGAAGTTTTAATTATAAATGTAACAAACTACAAGCATAATATTAAACAAAATTTAGGTGTAAAAAGGGAGATAGAATTAGATAAATTGTTTACATATATGTGCATAAATTAATTTTTACAATAAACCAAACCAAATTAAGTTATCTGCTTATAAACAGCTAAAAATAATTTTTCGCTTAAATTATCTTAAAACACAAATATATAGAAAAAATGATTTCAGGTGAGATCTTATAATGAGATAAATAATTTTAAATGAAGATGAGTCATTTTAATCAGAGTATCTTTAGAATCGGATTAAAGAAAAATGATCAAAACTACTAGATTTGAAAATAAATGAAAACAATCCAATAAATGTCGAATTGTTGGGGAAAGAAAGAAAAGGGAGCGATTATACATACGAACAAAGGAATAGGTGTATTAAATTGAATCAAGAATTAGATAATTTAAAATAAAGTGTTTTCTAGAGAAAATTGTGAAAGCAAATATTAAAATTAGAGTATGAATGAGAGAAACTTAGAAAAAATAAAAACATTGTCAATAATTAAAAAGCAAAGAATAAAGCCGGTGGATGCTAACGGTTCTTTGTCCATAATCAAAAAGAGAAATTTAGTATATACAGTGCACCATAAACATTGCTTCGCACACTATGTTTTTTACACATCAATAAGATAAAATCAAATATAATCAAAAATAAATAACACAAGATAAATTAAAGTGATTATAATTTGAATCTAAAAACGTTCAAAATTTCGATTTTTCACATTATTGAAGTAGAATGACGAAACTATTTATCTCATAGTATGTTGATAACATAAACAAAAAAACAAAAAAAAAAAAGATAAATAAAACTAAATAAGGATATGAAATGTATTTAATAAAATACGATCATCGAGAAAACTTAAAAACACGAACATGAAAAGTTTTGAAATTCGCAAAATTCTAAAAATGAAATGAATTTAAAAAAATATCCAATTAAAAAAACTCATTCACCATTCATTGAATTAAACAAATTGGTCTAGAAAAAAACCAAGACAAATTCTGTTAATTGTCAGATCACAATTCATAGATAACAATAAATAAGAGGGAATGAGTAAATAAATTTTAAAAGAGTATAACAAAGCAATCAAATCAGAGACTAATTCTAACTATTTATTTCTTTTCTTTTTATAATCTCATATTGATAATAGCAAATTGGAATTATTTTTTGAATCTGGTACTAAAATATTAATTTATATATACACACAGATATTTTATAATTAAAGCGATGATACCATACCACGCGATAAATATTAGCTTAAAAATAAAAAAGCCAATAAAAAATTGAGGTAATTAGAAAGAGTAAAAAAAGGGGGATTTAAAAGCACATGTTTGGCAATAGTAAAAAAACGACGCATCTAGAATGCATAAATGAATCGAAAGAACTGGTTTAACCGCGGTAAAGGTAAGCGAGTAGAGGATAGGGGGCAATTGATGAGAAAGCGAGTCGAAACAGACGCACATAAATAACACTATTAATTTGACCGGATGAGCATCACACACACATCAATACACGAGACAAAACAGTAATCTTCACACAATGAACTATGATTTAGTCTCAAATTAATGATTGCAAAATCACTATTTTGTTACCATTGTGTTAAGACTAGAAGAGCGGAAGAAAATTTTCTGATGAATTTACCTTAAATCCATATATAAATTCGAAAAAAAAAAGAAAAGGTTTAATATTAAAAATCTTCTCTTTTGTTCACTTCTCGACAATTAACACTCTATAGAGGGCATCCTATCAATTGTATCGCATTAAACAGCCAGCTTAATCATATTCTATGGTCGTCACTTTAAATGTTTATATAGATAGCTTATAAGCTATGCATGGCTTGCAGTGCGCGCATCACAAATAATTCCCTCTCATTTTACAAAAAAGACACTTCAAAATGTTTATATGGTCCCTTAAATTTATATTATATATTTTATAAAAAAAAATTTATATGAGACTTATATTTTCATAAACTTAAAAAGTATTTGCTGTTTCCACCATCAAGTTAATCAATTTTTGGTTCAACACTTTTTGAATATGATATATTCACTTGAATTGATATAGGAGAAATATTTCTTTTCGCAACAGATGTTTTTTTCATAACATTTGAAACTCAAAATTTTCTTTTTATCTATTTGCACACAAAAATTAACTACTAATATATAAATCGATATTAAATCGTACATGTTACAAAAATAAAATAGAAAATTTGATAAAGAATGGGGGAAAATTAATAAATTTGAATTTTAATGTCAATAATTAAATTTAAAATTTTTTTTTTTTTTCAATTTTTTCTTAATCAAGCCCATTTTAAAATTTATTCTTTATGTAAATAGAATAAGAAAAAGGGATAAATTAAGTTATTAAGAATTTTTCGTACCTTTATATTATATTATTTTTTTTTCCGTGAAATTAAAAATTTAATCTTAAACCATAGTAGTTGATTTTTAATTAGTATAACCATCAAATGAAAATTCAATAAAATGAATCAGGTCATAAATTCAAACATGCGCGATATTAAATTATTTACTTTGAAAAGCTGTCAAAAAAAAACTTTAAACAAACGAACAATATGGGACGTAGGCGAATCAAAGAGTTTAAAAAAAGATAAAATTAATTAATTAAGTTCATTTAATCATAAATTCTTTCAATAAGTCCTTTAAAAAAGATAACAATAAAGAGAATCAGATTTTTTTTCAAATAAATGGCTTAGAGTTTTTTTTAGTGTATTTGATGTATTTATACTCAAAAATATTGAAAAACCATTTTCTTTTAAAATATTCCTATTTTACAAATTTGTGGTCGGTTTAAATTTTTCACTTTATGATAGCACTCTTTAAAATACTAACTTTAATTGTTTTGCTTTATTTTCAATTTTGAAACGTTTCTCTAATATATAAATAAGAAAAAAAGATTTAAGTAATTTTTGATAGAAAATTTTTTCTTTTTTAATTATCATAATTAAAGATTGTTTTATACACGTCAAGTGCAATTAGCGGTAGAATTATTTACATTAGTAAACTAAATAATTGGTTGATAGAAACCGACAAGTCCATCTAAGCAACCAGATACAATTAGGTGATGAGTAGGTGAAAAGTTGACTGTGGTCACATAATTTGAATGATTGAAATGTATTTTAAATACGTTAAGCGGATGTGGTGGGTGAAAATTGCTATCTAACATTTGATCTGAAAGTTCTGAGCATTCTGAATTAAATGAGAGTAATCTAAAACCAAAATTAGGGTTTTCATTGTGTGGCGATGCAATAAATCGGCCACAGCGAGAGAAATGTGACTCTTTGAAGAAAAGTTTATGTTCATTAGATTCTTCTATGTAATGAGTCATACGATTAAGATTACAAAATATTTTTGGATTTGAGCCTGGTTTTATTTTTCGGTAAGATGTGTTTGGATTTAATAGAGTAGCTTGTGCACCACGTCGAGCAGATGACCTGGCACTTATAATTATTAATGGACTAATATGTAAATCATCTGGAACCGATTCATTGATTGAAATAGTTTGTTCGTTTGTTATTGCTTCTGGTGAATGTGGAGCAACAGATTCATGATCACTTTGTCCCATATTGATTACTGGATCTATATTTGTCGAATTATTTTTAAACACTGCATGCGGAAAATAAATATTATCCGTTTTTGGTACTTCAATAAACATCATCTCATTTGGTTGTTCATAGTCTTGTATATTGTGTACACAAGTCCATTCTGAATTTTCATCTCTTGACAAATTTCTACTCAAAATACACCAGCCATCTGGATGTACATCTAATGAACCGATTACATGAGCTTCGTTGTCTACAGGAAAATCGGAAATTAATTCTACTCGGTTTCGTTTACTTTTGAAAAGCGAATTTTGCCAACTTCCAAAATCAAAGCCTGAGCTATGTTTCTAAATTTAAAAATAATCGTATTAAAAAAAAAATTATCTCAAAAAATATAAGTGATTAAAGAAAAAAAGAAAGTACTTTTTGCATTAATCTGTAGAGGTCTGATTGAAATTCATTTAAATCTTCCTTTAAAGTTGTCAAATCTAGATCATGTATAATCATAATATAACCTTCAACTGTTGAAATTATCATCTTCGCATTATCATATGTAAGTCGCATTCGCATCAAACAATTTACGGATAAAATTTTTTTTGCCATACAATTAGGCGTTCTATAAGGGTGAAAATAAAATTTCGAAATTTAAATTTATTAAATTATTTAAGTATAGAATAGATTTAAATAAGTAAAATTACCTTATAAATCCAGATTCTAATTGATCAAATGAAGAATCGTCGTTATAAATATCCCAAATAAAAACTGATCCATCGAATCCGCTACTAACTAGATACCGCAAATTTGCATCATATTCTAAATTTTTAACAAAATGCGAATGACCTTCTAATAATTTGAGTCGATGATTAGCATGATTAAGTTTTCGAATATCCCATATTCCAATCTTCCGATCATTTGAGCCAGTAGCGAAAAAATTTGAATCCAAAAATTTAATATTATTTATGCTATTTTCGTGTGCATCATCCACCTATTAGTGATGAAAAAAGAAAATTAGCTTGAAAAAATTTAATAAAATATAATAATGCAAAAAAATTTACCTGATTGATGAGCTGATGATTTAAAGAATCAAAAATAAGTAGGGCATTTTCTTCTGTACCGGCCACTAGTAGTCTGCCATCTTAAATAAATCAAAGAAGAGAAAAATAAATATTAAACATAAATGAATGAAATTTATTAAAACGAACTTACCAGGTGAAAAACATAGATCATAAATAGGTCCATGATTTTTACGATTTTTATTTTTAATCGTTATACTGACATTTCGAGATGGGTTTGCTTGGTATTGTGTGAAATAATTAAATGAATTATAAATATTTTTAGTAAATAAATCATTTTGACCTGGATGACTGACTAAATTTATCTCATTTTGACTTACATAATCAACCCAAAACTTTGTACTTTTGTTTACCATCTTTTTATCTAATCTATTTCATTCAATAAATTTAAAAAAGGTGCTCTAGTCCGCACTTTACCTAATTGCATACCTCGAACACATCTTTTTATAAAACTTGTTTGAAAAGTTGAAAATTTGATAAAAAAAATTTATCTTAAAAAATATTTTTTTACTGGACGAGGTTTCTCGATTTTTAATTTAAAATCCTTTACATTCTCATTTAATAAAATTTCATTGATAATTCTGTCGTATTTACGTGGATTGGTAAATTCAATTAGTCATTGAGCATTGAGAGGGAAGAATAAAATTAATTAATAAAACATATTGTGCGTGTAAGAATAACCTTGTATCCAATATGCTCAATGCTGAGGTAAGATGAATTAATATGAAAAAAATAAAAAATGGTAAAAGAAGATTAGTTTAATGATAGCGAATTTCAAAAATTTGTATGAGTCAATGTTAAAAAAAAATAATAGAGAAAAAGCAAAATGTGCGTACACAATAAATCATTTCTCAGTACTTTCTTGCTCATTATTCTACTATTGATATTTGTAAAGTCGAGATAATTATGGAAAGTGATAATACTACCTTTTTCCTATTTGCTATCGTTTAATTTTGATAAGCTATATGATTTAAATCTATACAGATGGTTTAAACATTTTTAAAACAAACGATTTCATTATTATTTATCGAATAACTAATTAAAATTTTCAGGATATAAATTAATCGAATTTCGCCCTACAAATATATCGTGTATTTAATAAAGAAAAAAACTCTCTACAGATATATAAAAACTTTAAGGTTGACGGGACAATTGTCAATTAGTAGGTAATTTTTTACAAGTAAGATAACAAGATTATTTGAAAACGAGAAACATTGTTCATAAGAATTTATGAAGTTCATCAACTTCATTACTCGTGTAATTGAAAATCGGAAGAAATGTACATCAATCACCTTGAAATTTTAATTTTTCACGTTTTTTTTTTAAATTTTAAAATTCAACTGCGGCCAATTAGCCCACACTTGTTTTTTTTTTTATTGTACACATTATTTAAACAATAAAAATAGGTAAGAAGAGACAAAAATTCAAAAACAAACGATTACAAGCACGGAACTAGGATCGGCGCCTTTTGTAAGCCGAATTAG
>BLXL01010712.1:0-14825 GCA_023170135.1 Acarapis woodi
TGCATTCAAGTATTGTATAATACATATTAGAATTATGCACCAAGCCATGATCTGAGAAGAGTATATCAAAAAGCGAAGAATCTCTTTCAGGGATGAAATTTGCAATTAAAAAGCATTAAGGCGTAAAAAGTTTAACTTTTCAATGTTCCTCCTTCCAAAAGGTCACCACAAAGCGATTAAATGTCCAGAAAAAAAAGAGTAAAACTGATCTACCGTGAACTGGTAATGGTTTTTGAAATATTTTGTAATCTTATAAAAGAGTACATAAAAATTTTTTTGTTTTTTTTTTTCTGACAATTTTTACCATTTGAATCAAAATCGATTCGAATTTTTCGAAAAAATCCACATAAATATTTTACTCAAATTTACCCAAAAATAGTTAATATAACAAAAAATGAAAATTCAAACTTATAGAACATGAAAAAAAAATATTTCATATAAATTTTATCATGAACCTGTTCTAAAAAGACATTAGCAAAAAATAAAAAATTTTTTATATGCCCTTTAGTGCTTACTAAGCCATGTAAAAAATGGTCAACAGCCTGTGGCATTCATTAAATATTTACTTATTCTTGAAAAATTTCAATAACAGAAAAAATTTCATTTGAACCTTTAAATTGTCTAAAAACTTCATTGTTCTTTGATTATCTAATCATTGAATAATATTGCAAAGAATCATTTAAAAATATGATTTTCGTAATTCAGATAAAAAATCTCGTAATAATAAGATTAAAATCATTCACTAGTTTGGCACAATAATTTGAATGTGACATGTCTATTTCTAAAATAGGGAATATGTGAGCATATTACTTGCATTGTACATTAGACATTTAGTCTTAAAGTATCTAAATAATACCACTTTAAAAATCGAAAATTTTTGCTTATTGAAATGAAATACTAAAAAAGATGAAATTCTTTTTTGGATAGAACTTGTGTAAATTTATGAGCACTTTTGCACACATTTTATATCGCAGGCTTCTCCTTTAATAATTATTACATGTGTTTCATATAGTGCACATTCCTGATACGCCTAGTTTTATATTTTGAATCACTGTTCGAATAGTATGTAATCAAATTTCAATATTTGCAACCCCACTTCAATATTATTAGTTCACATGTTTTTTAGATTTTCTGTTATGAAGTTCTAAGATTATGATTTTTTTTGGCAAACTGAATATTAACATTAATTTTGTTGATAAAACTTTAGCAACCATTAGCACTTTTATTGTGTCGCAATAACATCTGATTTACGATCATCTAGAAAATTTTTGGCAAAAAAAACAAGTGAATGAATTCGATTACATTATTTGTGTATTAATGCATCAACTTAGCGCCCTGAACAATACCAGCTCTTCTATTCATTACCATGCAAACTTGTCTATGCGACACTAATGGTAAGTTATTTTGTAAAATGCACTCAAAAAAAGAAATGCTTGAAATTACTTAATGAATGGTGCGACGGCGTTTCAGATGACGATTAAAAAGTGTTTAGTTGAAAAGAGAGAAATGATGTCGAAGTGATGGAAAGCGTAAAAATTATTTGCAGCAAATGTAAAAAAAATGGAAACGGTAACAGCTCGAAAAAGGACAGAGGGAACGTAGATCATTTCACACAATTCAAGCGACAAAAATTAGACGGGAAATTAGTTAAGTAAAAATGCGGTACGCCACTTGAGCTTCTTTAGCCGTGTGTGTTTTGACATCTGGCCTCCGATATCAAAATATTTCAAACGTTTCGACTCGAACATTTTATTGTTTGATCCTTTAAAAAACACTTGCACACAAACAATGTTGCAAATAATTCTACGCTTTTAGTTAAGCTTCATTGGACCTTTTAAAAGCGAAATTCTTGTGATCTTGTAAAATAAATAATATGCGACGAAACAAAAATTTTTTTTTTTTAAATTTCCACATTTCTCTTTTATAATTCGGCTTCTTGAAGCAGTTTTGATAAAAAAAAAAAAATTTTATTCAATTAAATATCTGTAATTTCAGTTTTTTTTCATTTATTAACAAAATTCACATCTTCAATTAAAAATGATTTTATGTGGAAAAAAATTTACAAAATATTATTTTTCTTCAGTAAAAAGTCTGTTCATAAAATATAGAGTCCCGGAAAAAAAAAAAATTAAAATTATTAAATAAAGAATAGTTTTGAACAAAGCAATAATTTATTTTGAACGATTTTTTTTTGTCGAAACCAAAACAGCTTGTATTTAAGCAAGCCACCAGTAATCGAATTCGTTGATGAAATGATTTAATGCTAACATATCAATCAAATTTGATAATTAACACATTCGAGGTGGTAATACTTATATAAGTTAAAGTGCATATTTTGCAGAAAATATGTGTAAATATATTTTGGCAATGAAAAAAAAGAATTATATTTATAAAAAAAATTAATATAACTGGCTAATACATGCATATTATATGTATGTATTCATGGTATGGTCAAAAGTCTTCATTGAACGATTTTCTCAATTTCCTACAAGTTTAAGAAAAATAACACTTGCTTGTAGCAATTTTTTTCGATAATACTATATTCTTTTAAAATCCCAATAAACATGTCTTATAAATGAAATGGTTGTTAGAATTTAAAATGATCATAATTTATAATTCAAATAAGAATATTTTAATGCTTTTGAAAATGTTCAATGTTTATTCAAATTTAATTTCAAAAAATTAAGTTTCAGAATTTGAATTTTTTTTTTATTTTTCAGTCAAAATTTACTGAAAAATGGAACACATATTAAAACCTAATTAATGAAAACAGCATTTAGAAATTAAAATTTAGGAAATTTAACAATTTTTTTTCAAATTCTAAGTAAACTTTGCTTGAATGTTTAAAATTAATCAGAACAAATTTTTGTGCAATTTTTTTTAGAAGGTTTAATAAAATAGCTTTTTTTTTTTTTTTCGAGAATAGAAAAGGATACTTGTTAATTGATTACTCTTTTCACTTAAAAGTTCAAATTACTTATGTAATGGCGTCGCTTCAAAGAACAGAAAACTTAGTGTCTAAAACAAAACCAGCTGCTGCCATCACTTAATACTTGTCAACAATTAAATACTCTAAAAGTTTTTGACAAAACTAAAAATCAAGTTACTATAGTTGTGACCATAATTATCATGTTCATAGAAAAAAGTTGATAAATATTTTAAAATTAAGGTCAAAGTGAATAAGATTTTAAAAAGAATCGGGTTTATGAAATTTTGAAAATCTTGCAAAACTTAAAAATTATAACATTTCATAATTTATAAATTGAAGAATAAAGCCAGAAAATGGTTAAACGCAACGTATAACACGTGGTAGCATTACACGTGCTGGTAAACAACTACAGTACGTCCTACAAAAATATATCTGAATTTCATAGTCTTGGAAACCAATTTTAATATTACTCGTTGAATAATTTCTATAAATGCTATTGCAAAAATTATAGTCTCAAAAATTTTGTTAAGTTGCACAAAAAAGTTGAGCATGTCAAAGATTGATTTTCGTGCATGATCGAACAGCTTTGATCTGTCCTATTAGTTGTGCCTAGTTAAGCACGTTATTTTTTACGTGTATTTTGAATTAATCTGAATTCACTCACTGATTGATGATATTAGTTTACAAATACAAATCAGAGTTGATGAACGTAATAATTTTGTAATAATTAGATGTGCACAAAAGGCACGTGTCCATACACAGAAAGTGTGTTATAAAAATTCAGTACTCAGTACATAAATTTTTTTTTTTTTTTTATAATACGCTGGGGTTATGATAGTTATAAAACTATTTTTTAATAAATATATGGTGGTACAATAATTTTCTGCCTAGTTTACCAGAATTTATTTGAAAAAATTGACTTTAAGGTTGCCGATTTGATTGACATTTTAAGGATGACAAATCCATTTTCGACTTGTTTTCCAACAATTTTTTTTTTATATTTCTTATTTTCATTTATTTTGATATTTTTGAAATAAAATTTTCGGTTCATTTGATATTTTCATCTATATGTCAGATTAAAACAAAAAAAACCTTCTAGAAAGTTTCATGCATAACTTTCACATAAAAATTTTTCAAAAAATTAAATTATTCAAAATTCATATTTATGACCAGCGTACACGCCTATTAATAAATAAAAGTCTTAAAAAAAATTTATATTAAGTAAATTTTTATCATATTAGAATTCAAATCAAACAATCTTCTCATGAACTTGAATGTCTAAATCAAAATTTAATGCATTTTAATGATATTTTAAAAAAAAAATTTTAAATTCGGATATTTAAACAATTTGCCAATTTTTTAAATTAAAGAAGACAAATATTTTTTCATATTATCTTGTTAAATTTTTATCGAATGAACTTATCTAGTATTTTGACTAATATTCAATTTAAAAAAGACCATAATTATTTTGTAGAATTTAAAATCAAATTAAAATTATAGAAAGATTTCTATTTAAAATTGTTTGCAGATCATTTAGAATTTCGAGCTTACTACTTTTGATACATTGGTGCATAAACAGAGCTTTCTTCCAAAGCACTTTTCTCACACGTGTTTTTTTCTAATGCATAATAAGACCTTAACAATAAATTTTTCGTTATCTTGTTTGCACAAGATTTGGTATACGGTGTGGGAGCTAAATGTAGTCCATTACATGTATTTAAATTCAGTTTTTTTTTATAGAGGTGGTATTTTGGTCGTGGTGGTCTTGATTGCTCAGTTTTTCCATTGTACTTAATACCCACACCTTCGTATTGAATTTGGTAAAAATGAAGTGAGATTCCAATGTCTTAATTTGAAAAGCAAATTCTATTTGCTTGAAAATAATTCTTGTTTATTAAATATAACTACTGATGTGCTAAGTATGAAATTCAAGAATTTAAACAACTAATCATATGTAATGATATCCAATGCTCACCTAGCTAAGTTTGCTAAAATTTTTAAAAATTTCTGGGACCCATTTTATTACAAAGAAAATTTTTATTATCGGGTATTGGACCAAATTATTTAAACTTGAAAATTTTTGTCGGTAATCATTACCTATTAAGTTTATTTTGAAAAAAAAATCCTAAAGACTTTATTCGAATTTTATACTAATAAATAAATGGTGATAATTTACTATGTGATGTTTTTTTTTTGCCCAAAATGTATTCAAGAGGTGTAAAATTCCTAAATGCATTAATAAGTAAACCAGTAAAGTACTGTGAAATTCAAAATTCATAAGCAAGCTAAAGTCACATGAGGCTATGCAAACAAAAAGATGATTTGAACAATTCAATTGATTTTGTAAGTCAAAAAATTTAAAAAGTAACGTGACGAATCGCTTGTTTTTACAAAACAATTACTTGAAGAGTTTAACTAGTTTAAGTGATCTATAAATATTTTTTGAATCAAAGCTACATTAAAATCTAATAATTTTAGATTATAGATTGCTTTGACTTGGCTTTCAAAAATTTACCCAAAATTCAGAAGTTTCATAAAGAAATCATATTTACTTCACAATACTTTTTTCACACCTAGTAAAAATTTTAAAGGCCAAACGATCTTTTTTCTAAATTTATCCTTAACTGATCATAAAATTTGTTTACACAAATTTCACTATTAAACCTTTTCTATGAAATTCAAAAACTAATTCCATTGCTTCAAATAATATTAAAACTTGTTTGTTTATCCAAATTTTTGTTGACTTAGAACTTTTTTATGATAAGAATCTTTATGCTATTCATTAATTCACCGCTTATGATTTTTACCAACTGAGAACTTCATTTTCTTAGAATTATATTGTTAGCTTAAAATTTTGTTACCTATACATTGAATGTGCAAATGAAATGCGCGTCAGTTGACATTTATTTAAATTCAGATTAATTGACATAGTAAAAGAAATTTTTTCGATACTTGTCTTTTGTCACTCTAAATAATTTTAAAACACAAAATAATTTGCAGAATAATATTTATAATACATTTATAATATTCTATTCTATTCAATATATAAGGATCAAAATTTGATTTCAAATTAATAGATAGGCATAGTTTTTTTTTTTTATATAAAAAAATGTGAAAATTTTAATATTTTTTTATGGTTTGTTAAGTAAAATTTATTTCTGAATTTCGAAACCTAAGCAGTTGCTGCCAACGAATCGTGTTGTACTTCCACTTGACTGATTTAAGAATAAATATTCTACGATAACATTGTCGAATTCATAGCAAATGACTCATAAAGGTAATTTTTATGTAATGTTAAATCACTTGAATTGTAAAATTTTTACAACTTCCCATTCTTATTCATTAATAGACTACTAAAAGAACGAAAAATTTTGTAGTCTAAATAATTTTCTAATAACCAGATTTTAAGTTCATCTTATATTGTTTCACTCGACTTAGTTTAGTACAAATAATATGTAAAATGTCCGATTTCGCAATCTAATTTTGAAAATATATAGGATTTTACAACATTGTATTGAAATCATATAATACATGTTTTAGAAAATCGATAAAAACAGTCTTGTACAATATGTAAAATGCAATATAAAGCATTTTTGAATAAATATTTTCGTAAAATATTATATAATATATATTATATATATCATAGAAATATATTAGGTCGTTGAAATATCGAATGAGTGAATATATATTTGTTTTTTTCTTTGCAATCTTAAAAACTTTACAATAAATAAATAAAAAAACCTTAATGGTCTTTCTTCTGATTCGATAAGCTTGTTAATCGATAAAAACTAATAATTCTAACTATATTTTGTTATTTTGTATAGTTTTTTTTTAAACGATCTTATTAAAATTTGATTACGAAACATGATTTTTTATTCCTAATGATCGTGTAAGCCTTTCAAAAAATTTGTTATAGTACTTATTTTGTGATTTACAATTTAAGATGTACAAATAAAGGCGTGCACAAAGATGATGTAAAATTTGGTCCACTTCCATACATTTTTAAAAGTTACTTCAAATATTCACTTAGCAATTTACAATGAAAAAAATCTATTTTTCGAAAACTACTCTTTTAGTGTTTAACTAGTTAGTAGAAGCCAATTAATTAACACCCACCGTGTTTTTAGAAATTTTTCAACTTATATATTTCTTAGGTATACTATTAGAATTGTACTTAAAACTTGCTAATGGCTTATATATCAATTAAATTTGTTTTACAGATTGTGTAAACAAAATGCTACCCGAATTATTTTACGCATCAGTGCGGTCTTCTGGGTTTCGCCTCAGCTGCTGTTTTTTCATTGTTCTTTAGTCGATTAATAGGACTAATGTATGATAGAATTATTTGTATTCAAAAAATTTTTTTATAAAAGCAACTTTTTCAAAAATAACTTTTATAATGCCTTTTAAAATGACATTTGAATCAGGTAAGTTTTCAATAAAATCATCATCACTATTATCTAATAAAGTTAAATGGTTTACTTATTGAATTCTAACTCAAGACGATAGACCCTTTTTTTAAATTATTCAATATAAAATTAAACGCACTTCTAGAACACACACTTAGATGCACGCTTTTGCCAAACAATAAACGATAGAGTTCTTTGACTTTAGTCTGGTCATTTAGCTGTTCTTTTGGTTGACCACTTTTTTTTGTTGCCTATGGTTAAGCAAACAAAAAATTTAGAATGGTCTCTTTTGTATTTTCTTGTGTAATTTGGAAAAAAAGAGAATTTCTGGACTTTCGTGCTTTTAAGATATTTTAAATCTTGAAATGTGCATTTATTACAAACAAAATTTTGACCTTAAAGATCATTTATAATACTAGAATTTTTCTCTCAATTTGAAAGATTAATTTTACACCTCGTTTTCTTAATACCTTGATTTATAATGATCTTGGCAAATACTACAGGCCACTTTTTAATTTGAATCTTTTTTATTTTAAAATATTTACTTATGTTTGCAAACATTTTAGTTTTTATAGATAATTTAATCAAATAAATTTTTTCATCTTCCTCTTTTTGATTTTTCATGAATAATCACTAACCAATGATCTGATTCTAACAAATTTATTTGTATTACCAAAAAAAAAATAACACTATTTAAATCAATTTAATAATTTCTTTGTGTCTAAAATAGACAAAATAATAAATTTATTTGAAGAATAAATAATTTATGATTCGGATCTGCCAAAATATGTAGAAATGTATATATATCTCTATTATTAATATTTCATACACAATATATTTGAACAAATCTGAGAGATGATTTCTTAAAATTATTATTAGAAATTTAAGTAAATTAAAAGTCAACATGTGATTGCTTACTTATTCAATAACCTTTAGGTAAAATCAAAAAAAATAAAAACACAAAAAATAATCAGACCCTTGTTGAACACATATCTATAAATTTTTTAGAACTTAGGGCCAATATGTTTGTATGAATGTTTTTTTTTTATCATAAAAAAATTTCTGAAGCGATTCATAACTGTCTAATTTTCATTCTAAATTTGAATGAAATTTCTATTTGAAATAACCTTATTGACAGTTCATCAAACATATTATTCTTTTTTTTGTGGCTTTTCATATTTTCAAATTCAATAAATTTCAGAATGATTTTTACTTTAACAAAATACAATAATTTTTACTAATAGACTTATAGTTTTTTAATAATTTTAGGTTATAAATTATCATCCTTGATAGGTTAATTTTTGGTAAAATGATCTTAATTCGGAATGAATTTTTTTTTCGTATATTCGAATTTGTTTCATCTGAATAACTTAATATTTTATTTTCTGAATAAATTAATTGAATTTAAACCAAAAAATACTAAAAATTTTATCGTGTGAGACCTATAATTATGTTCATTAAAAATAAGTCACACTGTTAATTGACAAGAATAGGCAAACTCAAAAAGATTGATTCATTATCTGTGCAATTTATATAAAATAAGACTAGGAAAATTCTTATTCTACATCAAGTGATCATACCTTATTATGAATAACAATAGTACTCACCCACTTTTAGGAAAATTTATTTAGAATTTTTCTTAAAAACATCAAAGTATTTAAAATAAAATAAAATTAAATAGCATATATTTATACATATTATATATTTATAAATTGATTAAAAACTGGGTTAGTTATCTAAATTCATCGATGTATGCTTTGATATTAAGAATACCTGTTGATTCAATGTAGATTAACTATTTTGTCTAATTTATTAGCTCTTGTTTACTCGTGATGTGCTCTACCTTTTAGACAAAAATTGGAAATATATGATTAAAATTGAATATTTCATATTTTTTGCATAGTCCGAGACAAGGTGCAACTTTGAAACACATACTCGATCTGCGGCCAACCACTTTACCACTATTCTTCATACCACTATCTATAAATATCAATATGCATAATGGTGCTTTTTGGATTGAAAATAAGTAACCGTGCAAGCCACCAAATGTTTGGCTACTCATTTTTGAAATACTATTCATGCTTTTAAGATTACTTTACCTGCCTCTCGACAATTCGCACATACGTCTTTTGAACTTCAAAATTCACACCCAACATCTAAGCACTTTTTAAAGACTGGCCGAGACTTGTAGAAAGCATCACATTTATTAATTTTTTTTTTAAAATTTCAAATTTTTATAGGAATTTTTTTTTGAATCATTTTATAAAAAGTATTTGAGCCCTCAAGTTAATTATGAATTCAAAACAAACTAATAAAAATGAATTTGATCTGATAGGAGATTAGATGCTGTATTTATGAACAGCGAATTTTAAAAGTAGATTCTAAAAAATTTTTGCGCATCAAAAAAATCACCCCTAAACTAAGAGATGAAAAATACTATATATGAGAGTGCTGACTGATTAAAAAACCCTTCGCTTCGGTGTTACTAGTAGTAAAACATTAGAGCAGTTCTACGTACTATGTAGTAATTAGGATGTTTGGGCCGTAATATTATCAATTGTTTTTGTTTTTTTTTTGCATCATAACCTTTAAGTTTTAGATCATTAAATTTATTAATTGTTTTTAAATATTTAGCTTTTCTAACAAGCCCTGAAAAAAAAAGTCGAAAAATGTAACAAAAAAATAAATATTTTGCAGGACAACAAAAAAAATTTTTTAAATTGCGAATGATTTTCGAAAATATTAAAAATAAAATTTCTTTAGGTATCGATTTTTAGCGGGATTTTATAAAAAATTGGAAGAAATTTACCAAATATAAAGTAATGAGATAATTTAATGGCCTCTAAAGACTATATTATTTCTGAAATCATAGTGATTCATTGATTATATGGCTACACATCCAATGATGGTCAACAAGCCAAACCTACCTTTTCTTTTAAATATGTTTATATACATTAGATTATGCAATATATAAAATGCTAAAAAAAACCAACTTAAATTTCAAGTGAAATAAAAAATAAAAGATAATTAATTAAGGTATATAAGAAAAGTTATTGGAACTTACTTCGAAAAGAATTGATTTTTAAAATTTGAAAAAAAAATATAACAAGAAAATATCAACTTTTATGTAGTTGAGTACGAATTTTGTAAGTCGCTATTATGAATTCTGCTAGTTGGTTTAAAAAATATAATACCAAAATTTTGGAAAAAATATCTTAAAATTTTGTGTAAAAATTTAAAAAAATATTGTCTCTTCATCTAAGGGTAGTATATTCATAGTTATCATGAAATGTTAAATGCACATAAATTTTTCACTTTTCGTTTATTTCAATGTTGATAAGAAAAGATTTTGCTTTGTTTTATTTAACTAATTACACCTGAATGTTTGCTCAAGATATATTAAAGTAAACAACTCAAACACGCATTTTAAATTATCATTTACTTTTTGGTTACATAAAATATGAGATGAATGTATATTTAATATTGAAACGTCAAATTTCAAATAATTCAAAATAATTAAAATTCAAGTGAAAAAAAAATTTTAGCTTCAAGTAACCCAAAATTAGGTAAAGAGCAATTCAACTTGTGGCTGAAAAAATTTTCACTAAAAAATAAATGTTCTTGAATTCAATCTTTAAAAATTATAATATTATTTTTTATTCAAAATTTTTATTTATACTGCAAAAAATTATGCTTTCAATGAAATCTCGATTTATATTGATACTATAATGTCCAAAAAGAACTTCAAAAAAAAAATTATCAAAACGATCGAAATAATTTTACGTAACTCAATTAACTTATAAGCAAGAAGATCGTATGGTCAAATCGAATTTATATACATTTTAAGCAAAGAATAGAAGAAAATTGAATGGTGTTAAACTCAATTATACATCATTAAATATCATTAAACGTCATTAAGTTTCATTAAATTTTTTGCAAACCAAACATGCATTTTATATTACTAAAGTCGAAAATCAGCAATATATCAATTTATATTTATAACAGTTTTCAAACCTTTGAATAATCTTACAAAGTTTACCCAAAATATTTTGACAAATTTTAATCATTTGCAAGAATTGAAACTACGAAATTTTAGAAAAATTCAAATAATCAAAATCATTTTTCTTAATTAATAAGTATCTAATCTGGACATTCATCTATTTTAACTTAAAAATCATAATTTACATTCAACATAATGTAAAATTTTAATTTCTAATATTTTTCTTTCCTTTGCTTCATTCAAAAATTATTATATAATTGATAGTCAATTAAATCTAGTGACTGGATTATTGCTACATTCAATGGCTCAACCTGGAGATTCAAATTTATGACTAAAGTAAGCAAATAGGCGGATCAAATTTCATAAAAATCAATTTTTTTTTATCACATTTTTTGCATCAACTTTTAATATATGCTGAAAAAAATTTTTTAAACAAAAGTAATTACCTAAACATTGAATTGACAATTATTTTTTTTTTATTTTTTAATAAGTATATATATTTATAAATAGCTATTAATGAAAAATAAAGTGGCATTTGAAAATAATTTTTTTTAGTTAAATTAAGTGAGTTATATTTGTAAAATATTAGAATAAAAAAATTATTTAAAATCTGTTTTGTTGCATAGAAGGTATTAAAAATAAAAAAAACTGACTCGATTTAATAAAAGCATTGAATTTGAAAATAGAAAAAAAGCGACATGTTTTATCATTATTGAAATTAGATACATTTTATAAACAAGATTCTAAAATTAAAGGATAAATCGTTTCTCAAATTTATTATTTAGCGACAAGTTTAATTTTTTTTTTGTTAATTTTTAATTTATCGAATACAGAAATTTTTTCCATAAAATTACTGATAATTAATATAAAATTTTTTTAAATACGTCAAGGATGTGAGTTTTCAAAAAAAAAAAGTTTCTGTCATTTTTTTATTAAATTTGATTCGAATTAAATTTCACCTTTTCAATAATTTAATAATTTAATGCCTCAAAAGAATGATAAAATAAGTTTGATATTTAGAAAAAAAAACAAGTTGCATCTCTGGTACCAATAACTTTATTAGAATTCGTAAGTATATTGAAAATCACAATTGAGGAGCACTGAAATTATGCTTTGAAAAATTTAAAGCAAAAAATATTTCTTTATATTCAAATAATGAATACTTTACAGGCTAGCCACTTTGAAAAACTTGAACTCGTAAAAAAAAATGAATTATGATACAAATACTAAGAAATTTTTTAATTATAGATCACAGGGACGGTCCAATAATTTCTATAAAAATTTTGATGAAATATTTAAATCAAGAAGTAATTTATTTCTTTCTAAAAATTTAATGATAGTTTGAATAAGAATTAAATTGATTCTTGATTAATGAAAATTTATTTCTCCTATTTATTTTGCGTCAATGCGCTCCATTAAAGAAGATAAACGTCTGAATTGTGTGCCCAATTGTCCAACAAGACATTGCTGTTTATTGATAAATGCTCTCATTCCAACAAGTTGAGTATAACAATCCATAGATTTTTTACATCTGGAATGACAATAATAAATTAATAAGTTTAATACTGAGATATAATTAATTTAACTTTTTAATATCCTATTTTATGAAATTTAGTCATAATATGTAAAACAAAAATGTAATTGAAAATAAGACATTTTAAGATCTTTAATTTTAATACTTAGTTAAAAATAATTCTAATCTAAAATCACCTGAGAATTGTGAGCGAAGAAAAATTCAAAATCAAAACGTGTGAAACTAGTCAAACATAATTAATGTTTAAAGTATCTAAATGAGTAACACACGTAGACACACATGTGAACTAATTTTATAAATTTACGTAAATGGCAATTTTCCAAAACCTTTTTGTGGCTACGGATGATTGGCAATTTTCGAGTAATTTGAGCGAAATATTCAAAACTTTTTTAAAATTAACGTAAATGCATAAATTTAAATAATCTTTTAAATTTTTTTAAGAAAAATTTGTGTATAAGCAAAGAATAATCTTAAAAAAAAAAATTTTGTTTCTAAAAACATTAAATGATAATTGTGTGCGGTTGTTTTAGCGGTAACTTGGCCAATGTTAATTCTTAAATAATAAATTACCCTTTACTATTGGACTTTTTATCTTAAATAATTAGAAAATTTTCTTTTTAAATATTTCCTTATCGTCATGCAAATGAATGAATTGAAAAAATGATACTAAACGATCTTTTGTATCTTTTATTGGTATAAAAATGATTATTATTTAATCAATTTATACCAAGTAGAAATTAGGTTTGAAACTACCTATTAACAAATGAATGGCCTATCAAGTAAATCAATAATTTAAATTGTTTTTTGTAAAATAATGTTCAATTATTTTTAAGAATGATAAAAATTTAAAAATATAGAAAAAATTTAATGGCATGAGGAATGCTGCATTGAATTGCCATAGTGTTTTAAGTATTTAGGACTAGAAATAAATGAACATTTGTAAAACATCAGTCGACTACGCCCACTTAAAAAACTAATTGACTTAAAATTTAAGAAACAAAAAAAAATTTATACTACAGTTTGTGCAAAAAAAAAAAATAAAAGTCGGTAAGAAAGTCTGCGAAAAGCAACACCATACTTATTTTACAAAGTATATGTAAAATCTAAAAAAGCATTGTTGTACTATTTTATAATAACAAGTCTATTGATATAAATTTTGATTAAATTTAGGTAAATTTGTATCATTATATACAAACTAAAATAATAAATAAAATACACAGATGTAGATCGCTTAAATATATAATTTGCATTATTAATTTTTTTTTTCATAAATAAAGAATTCATCGTTTTATATAGGCTAATAGACTAAATAAACAAATTTTAATCAGCTAATTATTGCACACAATCTACCTTCTGTTTGAATAAATTCTAAAACAATAAAAAATATGATTATTTGAGACGCTCCTCTTTTTCTGATAAATAAAAAAATCATTTGCATTTTAATGAACTATGGTAAGTAAGACAAATTAAACAGGCTAATAGAACATTTTACAAGATATTATGATTCACTAGAGAACAAGCAGAAATAAAATTCTAATTGCTTGATAAAAAACAATAGAATTTGAAAAAAAAAAAAATTAAATTCAACATTCTAAATAATTTACTAAGTTCGAAAACATCAATAAAATACTAGGAATTAAATAGAATTTAACTTGTAATTATAAAGAAATTTTGTTAAAGCATCAATTAATAAAATCAATCGAATGCATTCATGAATCAAGATGTCAATTAAAGAAGCATAATAATGACAAATTTGTAAAGCCTAGTAAAAGTTACCTACCTTTCTTCACGATGTAAATCAACGCCAATACTTGGATGTTTGACAATATTTTGTTTGATCAAATCGAGAAAATTTTCTATTATAAATTCAAGTGCGATTAGAGCGGCGTCCACACAACTAGTAATGAAGAAAGAATAAAGATTAATAAAAAATTTTGGCATATTATTAAATAA